>PVJH01030092.1:0-25201 GCA_004026705.1 Nesogale talazaci
GAAAAAGTGAAGGAGTGATGAAGATTGAATTAATGAGTAAGCGAATAAATGTATAAATTAACGAGGGAAGAAATGAGTGAAGGAATATGTCACTGTAACAGGACCATATATTCAATGAATGAGCCAATGAGTAGGACAGTAGAGAGACTGGTACTTTGGGGATGAATACAGACTTTTCCACAGGGACTGGTCCTCTGACAGGTGCCCTAGACCCTTCCTTGGCCCCAGTTCTGCGAAGCCTAACAGATGAGGCCAAGGAGGCTCGGCAGGGATGGGGACCAGCCATGGCGGTGGGCAGGGAGACCTGTCTGTCCTCAACAGTGTCTGATTTCTCACTGATCCAGGAGAGCACGAGCTGACTCACTGGAATGAACCCTGAGACCTGCTATTCACCGTATGAAGAATACTGCTGCTTCTAGGCAAGGCTGACATGTCTCTCTCCCAACCCCACAGCCCCTTCCTGGAGCATGAACACTTCTTTTCCAGACTGCGATCCCTTGGGAGAGAGGGGGAAAAAAGAGGAGCTGATCCCCAGGGCTCAATAGAAATTACATGTCTAGAAAAGGATGGTGGCAACCTATGTACAAATATTCCTGAGACAATGGATGTATGGTTTGGTAGACGAGCTATCAGAGCCCTCAATAAAAATGGTCTTTTAATTCAAAAACAAACACTGCAAGCCCTCGCAGAGACATGGCGCCTGACCTTGTTCGTTCGGTAATCCTGCCCTGCAGCCAGGGAGGCCTGGTAGGGCCAAGTGTTGGCCACTAACAGAAAGGTCGGTGGTTTTAGCCCATCAGCCACTTGGCAGGAAAAAAAAATGTAGCCTTCAGCTTCTGCCTTGGAAACCGTCTGGTCCCATTAGAATGTCTTCTTCATAGCCATGATGAGTCAGAATGAACTCAGCAGCAGTGCGTGGGCCCCTAGTCCCCTAATCACAGTCCCCTCACGTACTGGTAGCCATCGGACTCACTGGCTGTAAGACCCTGAGAGAGGACAATTTCTGTGGCTGGGTGACATCAGGTCGCTCTGATCCACAGCAACCCCGTGCAGAACAGGACGAAACACTGCCCAGTTCAGCCTCATCATTGTTCTTAGGAGCCCATTGATGGAGCCATGGCATCAAGGGTCTGCCTCTTTTTTTGCCATTTTTCCGCTTTACCAAACGTGATGTACTTCTCCAGGGACTGGTCCCTCCTCCCAATCTGCCAAAGCCTTGCTTTCCTTGCCATCCTTGCTTCTGGCTGTACTTTTTCCAATTCCAATTGGTTTGTCCTTTTGTCAGTCTTCCAATGGTCTTCCCCAGCACCACAAGGAAATGCATTCGATTCTTCTACAGTCTTCCTTAATCATTGTCTGACTTGCACATGCATATGATGCAATGGAGGATGCCATGGCCTGAATCAGGTGCTTCTTAGTCCTTAAAGTAACATTCTGGCTCTTCAGTACTCTGAAAAGTCTTGGGAAGGAAATTTACCTAAAAGAACAGTAAGAAAGAAAGTAGATGCATCCAGCCTCCTCACCTAATGTCACAGGGGGAGGGAAGCATCATTATTAGTTTTAACATTCCTCGGCAGGTTCGTAGGAGACAGAGGTCAAACATGTCTCAACTCTTCAACCTTTTATGATTTATGACACCAGCTGTTCCTCCCACAGCAATCCGGACTTCTGAGAATATGTTGCAGCGGCCCCACAGAACTCACAGGCAATATTTATGGTGATAGACTTTGTCAGGGAAAGAACTGGTTGCACATCAGGATCCGAAATAACTCAGAGTATAGTTCTTCCATCAAGACAGCCACTTTTCTCACACATGTTCACAGGCATGTTTGACCCTCAGTCCCTTGGTCCGACCTCTGCCCTGCTCAGGCAAGTACACCCCATTCTACCAGCAAGCCTCCTGCCTGATGTCACTCAGTTTTCTTTCTCCATGGGTCAGAAAGTCCACCCATCTGTCTCATGTAAGTCTCCTAGATCTATTGTTTCTGTATCCCTGGTTCTCTGCCACAGCTTCTCATCCTCTCTCACGATAACTGATGTCAACTGCCCATTAGAGGCCCATTCAAATTATTTGCATAGTCATTGTCTACCCCACCCAACCCCCTCCCGCCAAGTGTGTCCTGTGTTTTACTCACATTATCCAGTGATCTGTCAGGTCCCCTGGTGGCCTACAAGGACCTCATCGTTACATAGCCCTTCCCTTCATTTAAGTGAATCCAGGTACCTTAATAATTACACATTGGACTGCTAACTGCAAGGCCAGAAGTTTGAAACCACTCTTCATGCTGAGGAAGAAAGATGGGGCTTCCCACTCCTGTGAAGAGTGACAGTCTTGAAAGCTCATAACTGCAGTTCCCCTCTGTCCTATAAGGTGGCAATCAGTTGGCATCAACTGGATGGCATCTTTTCTGGTTTGGAAAGCCCTCATTTGGTGGAGGTCACAGCTTCTAGCTAAAAGGATCATTCAACACACCGCAGTTCATCTGATCCAAGCCTTGGCCGTTTCCATGGCAAAACCTGAATGAATAAGGAAGATTGAAGAAGCAGAATTGTCCTGGGATCTAAAATCACATTAAAACTTTCCCCTTTTGCTCCTGAGAAGCAAGTACTACAAGACTTTGTCTTATGTACATTGACCATGTAATTAGGTGGAATTAGTGCCTGGAGCAACCGCTCGTCTATCAGTTTATCATACTGTGGTGGCTTGTGTGTGGCTGTGCTGCTGGAAGTTATGTCACGGGTGTCACAAGTGCCAGCAGAATTCCCCAATGTGAACAGGTCGTGGTGAGGCTTCAGACTAATGGCAGACTTCAAAGAATGACTCAGAAGCCCACATCAGAGGAAGGAGCCACTCAAAATCGTATGCATAGTTTTGAAAAATTGCCAGAGAGCAAGGCCTAATGAATAGCAGATTACTGTCAGGAGATAATGCCGGAGGATATGTTTCTTGGCTCGGATGGCACTCAAAATGTGTTTGGGGAGGAGCTGCTCTCTCAGAGTGGAGTTGACCATGATGATGTGAGTAGAGTGAGGTCTGTGGGAATGGAGCCTTCGGGATCTCCATTTGTTGATGGGGCACACCTCAAGATGAGGAGAAACAGCTGCAAAAATACAATCATTGACACTTGGAATATAGGAAGTATGAACCTAGGAAAATTGGAAGTCGTCAAAAATGAAAAGGAACTCGTAAAGATTGATAGCCTAGATGTTAGTGAACTGAAATGGACTGGCATTGGTCATTCATGGCTTTAGTATGGAACAGACTCTCAATTACTCACATGCAAGGTCAGGTTAAAGCTAAAGAAAGTTAAAACCAAAATATGGCTTCAACTCTATCCCACCTGGATTTCTAGAATGTCTCAAGAACATTTTTGATATATTGACCACTAGTAGCAGAAGGCCTGATGAGCTGTGGGAGAAGATCAAGAATATCATCTATGAAGAAAGCAAAAGGTCATTAAGAAGACAAGAAAGAAAAGAGCAAGAAAAAAAGAAAAAGAAAAGATCAAAGTGAGTGTCAAAAGAGTCTCTGAAACTTAATCATAGATACCTAAAGCAAATGAAAGGAACGATGATGTCAAAGAGATGAACGGAAAATTCCAAAGGACAGTTCAAGAAGACAAAGCCAAATATTACAACGAAATGTGCACAACCCTAGAGTTAGAAAACCTGCAAAGAACATGCTCAATATATCTTAAACTGAAAGAACTCAAGAGAAAGTTCAATCCTCAAGTTGCAACATTGCAAGGTTGTATGGGCAAACTATTGAAAGATGTAGGAAGCATCAGATGAAGATGAAAAAGAGACACAAGGTCACGGTACCAAAAGAAACTAATCAACATCTAGCCATTTCATACGAACGAGGAAGCAGTTCAAGCTGCAATGAAAGCCTTAGTCAAAAACAAGACTCCAAGAATTCAGAATACCAATTGAAATGTTTCAATGCTGTGGCGGTCATGTGCTTACATCAATTTCATGATTGACATGTAGGGATGGGGTCTAGCCTGTTAATCTGGAGATAGCCATTGAGCAGCCAATGAGGCCTCCCTGTGGGCATGGTTTTCTCCTGAGACTTCTGGGAAATCTCACGATATTTCCCTCATGGAAATGAAAAGCTATCTCCCCAGTTGTTGGGAGTTAGTCTCAGAGACGATGAATTACAGACAAGACAAGATGGCAGTGTCCAAGGAGCTGAAGGAGCCAGAGGAGAAGCCAGATGGCCTTACCCTGATGGAATCAGCCCTCTGCAGCTGGAGAAGCCACGTGGAGACCCCTGCCAGTGCTGAGTTGCTTCTACCACCCCTGGATGCTGTTGATGGACCCTGAGCCCTGGAAGTGAGGAGCCCTGGGGAGACCCCTGCCAGCGCTGGGACTCTGCACCTACTGGCCTGTGACTTCATGAGTTGGACTGGTATTGGACATTGGGCTAATATAGGACTTATGACTTGGAACTGGACTGGGTTGGAATGCTTTCTCAATGTTTCATTTCTCTTGTAAATAAACCTTACCCTTATACCCATATGCACGTCTATGAATTTGTTTCTATAGTCTACCCAGAGTAACACAAATGTACTGTGGAAACACCCAGAGAACTTCCTTATCAATGTGAGGAAATTTGGAAGACGGCTACTTGGCCAACTGACAGAAAGAGACCCATCTGTACTCACTCCAAAGAAAGCTGACCCGGCAGAATGCTCACGTTATAGAACAATGGTGGCTGCAACAGTACATTGACAAGGAGCTACCAGAGGTTCCGGCTGGATTCAGAAGAGGTCATGGAAGAAGGCATATCATTGCTGATAATAAATGAATCTTAGCTGAATGTAGAGAATGCCAAAAAGATATTTACTTATATTTTTTTGTCTATGCCAAGGCATTCAACTGTGTTCATAATGCCAGGCCATAGTTAGCCGTGAAGAAGAACAGAAATTCCAAAATAGTCCTTCATGCTAATGTAGAACTCAAACTTGAACCAAGAGATGTAAGCAGAACAAGGGAATACAGCATGATTTAAAATCAGCAAAGGTTTGCATAAGGGTTGTATCTTCTTACTGATACTGAGTAAATCATCCCCAAAGCTGGATTTTATGAAGAAGAATGTGACATCAGGAGTGGGGGAAGGCTTAGGATGTCCCGATGACCCAACCTTGCTTGCTGGAAGAGAGCAGGACTTGAAGTACTTGCTGATGAAGATGAAGGACTGCAGCCTTCGGTATGGATTACAACTTAATGTAAAGAAACCCAAAATTCTCACAAGTGGACCAGAAGCTGGCATCATGATACATGGAGAAAAGATTGAAGTCGTCAAGGATTTTGTCTTTTGAATCCACAATGAATGCTCCTGAAAGCAGCAGTCAAGAGGGCAAAAGACAGGTTGTGTTCGATGAATCTGATCCCCAATTCCTCTTTAGCACGTTGAAAAACAGGGGGGATACTTTGAGGACTGAGTATGCCTGACCCAAGCCGTGGTATTTTCAATTGCCTCACATGCATGTGACCGTTGGACATTGACTAAGAAAGACCAAAGAAAAATCAATGCATTGGAATTGTGGTGCTGGCAAAGAATATTGAAAATATTGTGGACTGCTAAGAGGATAAACAAGACCATCTTGGAAGAAGTACAGCCAGAGAACACCTTCGATGCAAGGATGTCGAGACTTCATCTTACATACTTTGTACCTGTTGTCTGGAGAGACTGACCTTTGGAGAAAGTCATCATGCTTGGTAAAGCAGAGGGGCAGAGAAGAAGAGGAGGGAACTCCATGGGATGAATTGACACAGGGACCGAAGCAATGGGCACAGGCATAGGAATAATTGAGAGGATGGCACAGAACCAGGCAGTGTTTCATTCTGTTGTGCACAGTCACCACGAGTCGAAACCACCTTGCAGGCACCTGGCGAGAACAACAGCAGTACCTGGGGAAGGGCTTCATGCCCGATAAAGCAGGTGGTGAGCATGAAGGAAGAAGACTCTCCATGAAGTGGATCCACCTAGTCAGTGGCTGCAGGAATGGGCAATCACTGAGAATGTGACAAGACTGAGCAGCGCTTCCATCTGTTGTACATGGCATCACTAGGAGTCGGGCTTGTCAGCACCTAAGAAAAAGGACAAAACATCCCCAAAGTAAGTTTGAAATTTTAAATAAGCAAAAGTTTAAAAACAATATTAAAAAGCATTTAGACATCCATAAAGCCTGACTCCAAGATTTTGCTTGACGGCTTGCTCAGTGGCTCTCCCTTTCTTCTCTGGTTCAGTCTTGTTAGTCATTCGCAGAGCTGAATTGGGTGGTCAACACAGAACACATTCTATTCTACCCTCCCAGGCCCAGGCCCGTGAGTGAGTGAGTGAGTGAGTGAGTGAGTGAGTGAGTGAGTGTTGGGTACAAGGCACTGGTGCAGCAGAGAAGAGCACTAGACTAGGAGTTAGAGGCATCTGCTCAGCTCCTAAATTCATTAGTTTTCAGTTGTGAATCCTTTGGTAGATCACTTTACCTCCATGAGCCGCAGATCCCCCATATGCGAACTAGTCTTATCTTAATGTCCTCTCTGGGTCAAGAAAAGATAGGCAGAGGGCTTTATATACTGAAAACAGGTCCCATGATGGAATCCCAGGCGTCGTGATACGATCAATACTCTGAGCTCAGATGTGTACTATTTGTGTAAAGAAGGGTGAGGGGTGAGTTTTAATGTGACGTTCGCTCCCACAGCAATTTTCCATTAGTCCCATTTAACAAGTGAGGACAATTACTTAGAGAGAGTGTGTGTTTTATACAAGGTCACATAGAGGAGAGGAGGGGGCATTTGCCACCAGATCTGCCCAGCCCCCAAGCACTCCCAGACAGACCAATTGACATATTTATCACGCAGTCATTCTCCTGAAGACCTGCACATCCCAGTTCCGTATTAAACTTAAATCATTGATCATTTAAATAAGTAGGGTGCAGATCTCAGGGTTGAAGCAAGGGCGGAGCAGATCGGCAGACAGACCTGGGCCTGTGGAGTGCTGACTTCAGGGACTGGCTAAATGACGGTGAGTTTCTGACTCGGCAGCAAGTCTCTCCCAGCAACAGAATTGTGAATTATTCCTGTCCCCACCCAGATTGATGGCCTCCACAGGCAGGATGCCGCTGCTTGGAGGATGGCAATGTTAGAATTGCTGACAGGAGAAGCAAAGATTCCAGAACCAAAGAAAAGAAGCATCAGCAGAAGAAGCTAGCTAGGATGTCAGGGTCCAGGGCCAGTGACTCTCCATTGGTAAGAGAGGAGGAGGAAGGACAGCATGAGCTAGAGGGGAGTGCCCTGGTTACCTGTTTTTGCATTACAGGCCACTCTAAACCTAGTCAAGCCCCAAGCTCACTTCCATCTAGTCAATGCCGACTCATGGTGACCCACAGGACAGGGAAGACCTGCCCCTTTGAGTTTCTAAGACTGTAACTCTTTTCTGGAAGTCTCATCTTTCTCCACGGAGCAGCAGCTGGTGGTTTCAAACTGCAGACCTTGGAAGTAACAGCCCACTGTGTAGCCCACTAGTCCACCAATGTGTAAACCTAAGTGGCAGAAAATAACCACTTTACTGTGGTCATGAGTTCTGTGGGTCAGAATCTGGGCTGAATACAGAGGGGATACCTCGGCTGCGTCAGAAAGTCTTGGGTCTCAGCTGGGAAGACTTGAAGGCTGAGGCAGGAGTGATTCGATAGTTGGAAACTAGAATCATCTGGGGGTATCTTTGCTCTTGTCCTTGGGCTGGAAGGACTCAGCCAGTAGGCTCAGTTGGGATTCGCAGTGCTGGCCTATGCCTTCACAACAGAGCAGCCACAGGGTTTGTGTGGATCTGGGTAGACTAGAGAAACAAATCCAGAGATACTCATGTGTGTAAGAGAAAGCTTTATATAAAAGAGTGATTATTTATTAAGAAAACATCCCACCCCAGTCCAGATCAAGTGCATAAGTCTGATATTCACCCAGATGTCCGATACCAGTCTATGAATTCCTCTTCAGGCTTACGCAGCATATGCAATGACAACAAGTGCAGGAAGATCACAGGCCAGTTGGTGGGAAGTCTTGTGGATCCAGTGGCAGTGGATGCATCTTAGCACTGGTATGGGTCTTCTCCTGGCTCCTCCAGCTCCAAGGCTCTGACTGGCAACAGGAATGTCTCATGGGGAGAGGAAGCAGGGAGAGTGTGTGTCCCACCCCCAGAGAGGAAGATAAAAGTTCCCAGAATTCTCAGGAGAAGGCCATGCCCACACAAAGGTATGATTGGGTATGACCTGATTGACAGACTAGATTCTACCCCTTCACAAGTTGACAGAAGATTATGTGACTGCCACAGGGTGTTTGAACTTCTGACTTGGATGTGCTCAGCTCCAAGAGTGTATGTCCCAGTGACAGAAAATAAAAGCTGCATCCCTTTATATGCCCGGGCAGAAGAAATCACCTAGCATCCTTTCCTAGTCTCTGTCAGTTGAAGCAATTGTGAAGATTCAAGAAGAAGGGATATAGATTTGATGAGAACGGCGTCGACACATTTGCTGCTATTTTTGAAATCGCCATCAAAACCCACACCCCTCGCCATTGAGCCAATTCTGACTCCATCATGACCTTTTACGACAAAGTACAATTATTCCTTCGGGTTTCTGGAACTATGAATATTTGATAATTGAGATTATTCTGAGACTATGAATGGTCCGTACTTTTTGGACCATAGGACAAACCTGACTATAAGACACACCCAGGGGGCTGAGCCCCGGTGGTGTAGTGGTTGTGCGCGCGACTGCGGCCCACTGGGACGGAGGTTCAATTCCAGCAGTGGGGCTGGACCTCCTACTCCCACCACCGGAGAGCAGTGATGCCCCCCCCCCCAAAAAAAAAGACACACCCAGTTTTTGGAGCAGTAAAACAAGGAAAATATCCCAAACCAAATAGTACAAGTGTACTAAAATGTTCTGGGGTACCACACCTTCGTACTAGAAGACGCACCCTCACTCACACACACACACACACACACACACATTTTGCGTTTTATAGTCCGAAAAATACAGTAGTAGCTGTTGTTGTTGCTGTCGATGATGATGATGTTGTTAGGTGCCATGAAATTGGTTCTCACTCACAGGGACGCTATGCATAATAGAATAAAACATTACCTGATCCTGATCACACTACCTGACCACAATCGCTCCTACGCTTGAGTCCATTATTGCAGGCATCTCATTGAGGGCCTTCTTCCTTTTCTCTGCTCCTCTGAATTGCCAAGCATAAGGACTTTCTCCAAGGATTGGTCTCTGCAAACAACAGGTACAAAGTATGTAAGATGAATGAAGTCTTGCCATCCTTGCCGCTAAGGAGGCCTCTGGCTGTACTTCCCTCCAAGACAGTCTTGTTTGTCCTCTTAGCGGTCCAGGATACTTGCAATATTTTGGGCCAGCACCACAATTCAAATGCCTTGATTATTCTTTGGTCTTCCTTGTTCAACGTCCAACTTTCACATGCATGCAAGGCCATCGAAAATACCATGGCTTGGGTCAGGCCCAATCAGTCCTCAAAGTAACATCCTTGCCTTTCGGTAGGCAAGGTCTTGTGCTGTAGACTTACCCAATGCAATCTGTCCTTTGCCGGCTGCTTCTGTGAGCATTCATTGTTGACACAACCAAGAGAAGGTTTTGACAGCTTCAGCCTGGTCTTCATTTATCGTGATGTTCCCCCTTGGTCCCATTGTGAGGATTTGGGTCTCCTTTATATTGAGTCGGAATCCCCACTGAATACTACAGTCCTTGATCTTCACCAACAAGGGCTTCAAGTCTTCCTCACTTCTTGCAAGCAAGGTTGGAAAGCCTTCCCCCACTCCTGATGCCACATGCTTCTTCATACAAGCCCATTTCTCTGATGATTGGCTCAGCATAGAGACTGAATAAGTATGGTGAAAGGATAGAATTCAAACACACACCTGTCCCGAGTTCAAACTCTGCACTGTTTAGAGGTCAACAAGTTAGGGGTGAAGATGAACCAAACCACTGGGATGAAGGAATGAGCTTCCCTGCCCCTCCTTCTACTGACTACATAAAAAGAAAAGTCCTATTTAAGATGTGTATTTGATACCAGTACATCGATGAGATTTGCAAATGTGAGGGCGCTTTATAAAGTGTGTGTGTGTGGGGGGGGGAAACAATGAAAATAAAATGGCATCTGCCCATGAATTCTGGAAACCCCCTTGTGCAAGGTGTGCTTCCGGGGAGTACAGGCTCCCAAATTGCTTGAGCAACACAGGAGTGACATCAGGAAAGTTCAGAGACTGCTGTGCAAATGTAATCACACCAGTTTGAACAAGGCCTCCGAGGCAGTAGTGGGGGGGGGGTCCCCCCACACGATTGCGCATGAACAATGGCTTGGAGAGCACTGCAATGAACGCCATCCTTCTTCATCGCAGACACGGAGAGAGCTGAGTTCAGCCTTTATTTTCTGATTCCATTTTCTGCCCAACCTCTCCAAACCTTTTACCCGTCTTCACTTTTCACGCTCGGAGTCGGAGACTGGCTTCCCCTTCCCCTTCATCCTGATTAGCTTTTACCTTCCGAGTATCATACTAAGTATGATTATTGGAAAATTTGTACTCTCTCTTTTTACCATCTTGCCCCTTCCAGATACTTGCTCCTATGGACTTACGCCCCAGGGAAAACGCTTCTCCACAACGTGACCCCAGGCAGGCCACTTCACCTTTCTAGGCATCTATTAGGTAGGGTCCCTAATGGCCAGCATTGCAGAGTGGCTGTGATGACTGGGAGAAGAATGCCATGGCTGGGCCATGTGTCCGGGGGCATCCAGCTGCCTCTGAGGCCAGAAGAGAGCTGAGCACAAAGCCCTTCTCTGCAGCCATTGACAAATGCAGGCAAGAGAGGGGCAGAGACTTGTCCAAGGTCACCAGTGAAACGGGGCCGTACAAGAACTGGGGTGCCCTCTCCTGTGCTTCCCTTGAGTCTGAGGCTATCTGCATGTTCCCCACCCCTACCCACCCCCCTCCCAGTCATGTTTAGGCTGGAAAGAAAAGTGCTCTGATTCCAGAAGCAATCCTCACAGTCGTGTCGGCCAGCAAATCTGGAAACAGACTCCTCTCCTCTTACTACACCACCAAATGGTCATCTGGGGAAAACACATCTCTAACCTCAAACCTAATAGCATGTAAGGTCTGGGATCTGGGGGACACTGGCATTGGAGTCACTTGGAAACTACTGTTATTTAAATAGATCGTTTACATATTTGTATAAAACTATTCCTTGGGCCACAATAGGAAGAGGCCCAGCACAGAGGAAGAAATGACTTAGAAGGAAGATGCTAAGTGGGTACTTTTCTTCATTATGCCCTGAAGTCTGCCTTTGGCTCCAAATCTGCACACTTCACTCAGGAAAACAAATGCCCTACTCTCTTGTTAGAAGACCATTTAGCAGATGTGTCCTTGGAGGTCTCATCCTTGGACCAACTAAGGAAGCTTCTTTGCAAAGAATGATTCTTTTCAACCCACAGAGGACTCTACACTGAAGGAAAAGATCAGCTTCTTCATCCTGGTGCGTTTGGGGGGCTATTTTATATTCCTTGTAGAGAGGTCCCTGGTGGCATTGCCAGGTAAACATTGGACAGCTAACAAAAAGGAAATTAGATTGCTCGCCTGATCCTTAATCCACCTCGATGTTCACGGACTTGAGCTATACTTGTGGAGATAGATATCTTTTAAAAGCATATTTCATACTTGAGATGTGGCCAGAAATGCTTAATCATTATCTAAACACCTAATCCTGCTCCTTGTCTCTCATATTCATGTCTCTCAATTGCATTGTTATGGATTGAGCTGTGTTCCCCTCCACCCTCCCAAATGTACACTACCCTTTGAATGTGAACCCTGCTTGTAAATGAATACAGGGTCTTTGAAGAGGACATTAGTAAAGATACTGGAGGTGGCATTTACATAATCTGTCAACTTGAGTGAAGGGTGGAGTCTAGCCTGTCAATCAGGTCATAGCCAATGAGGCCTCTGTGTGTGCATGGCTTTCTTCTGAGGATTCTGGGAACTCCCGTCTTCCTCCCTGGATGTGGAACACCCTCTCCCTCTCCTTTACATTCCAGTGACAATCCAGATGGAGTTATGCTGATGGAACCAGAGCTCTGAAACTGGAGGAGACACATGGAGACCCACGCCAGTGCTGACGTGCTTCCTCCACTACTGGACCCACAAGACTTTCCACCCACTGGTCTGTGACCTTCCTGCACTCAGCATCATTGCATGTATTGCATGAGTCTGAAGAGTGGTATTGGACATATGGGTTCATATTGGACTTGATCTAGACTGGACGGGGATGTTTTCTCAATATACAATCGCTCTTTTTATGCAGTTATTTATTTCTGAATAGCAGCAACCCTACGAGAGAGAGATGAAGCGCTGCATAGGGTTTCTGAGACTATAAATCCTGATGGAAACAGGCTTCCTGATCTTTCTCCCCTGAGCAGCTGGTGGATTTGAACCCTGAGACTTTACACGGGAAGCTCAATGCTTAACTCCCTATAGCCAGAGGGTCCTAATGCAATTTGAGGAGAATAATCACAGAGCCACAGAAGGAAGATGGTCATGGGAGCACTGAATTAGCCTGCCCCTGCCAGGTAAGAACCCCTAGAACTTGGCGACAATGTGTTTTGTTCTTGTAAACCACTCAGAATTGTCTGCTTTGTTCTAGCAGCCCTAGGAAATGAATGCCATTGTTGTTGTTGTTGTTGTTGTTGTTTAGTAACTGTTAAGTTTAAATTGTATCCTCTGACTTCTCCGCAACCCCCCCACAAAAAATTATGTGCTGTAAATCTGAGCCCTTATACCAGCGTTTATAATCTCACTTGATAATGGGCTTTCTTTGTTATGTTAATAAGGCAGTATCGGAGTAGGCTTTGTCTTCAATTAATCTCTTCCGAGAAATAAAAAAGAATATTGAGCCAGCAATCAAACAGGCAAGCAGATACGGGAAAGGCAGATGCCACACCACAGGAGGTCTCCGAGGAGTCAAGAAACGAGCCCTACACAGAGACAGGGACCTTCTGCTTCAGCTCAGAGAGACAAAGCTCACGTCCCTGGGAGCCTCTGGTCTCCTCCATTGTGAGACAAGACATTTTCGCTTGTTAAAGTCACCCACTTGCAGAATCTCCAGTTTGGCGGCATCAAGTCATTCAATCACCATAGGCTCTTTCTCCCAAACTGATAAAAGGGGAGGATGCTTATGGTCCCGTTTCACAGATGGCAAGGCTGAGAGTGAAGCAGGTGAGAGTCCTGCTGGAGGCCCTCAGGTTAAGAGAGAAGGAGAGCCAGAGAGGATGGCCTCCCACCTTGATTCTGTGGACTGACTTTGAGCAAGTTTCTCCCTTCCTTACGCCTCTGTGTCTCCCGTTTGAAATGAGAGCATCTCTACCTTCTAGAGCTGCAGTGAAGATGCATAGGCTCATGTGAGGGAAGTTCTAGGTGTACATCTGCCACACAGTAAGTACTGTCTCTTAATGATTGCTATAATTTTCATTATTAAATATCACTGCAATGAAACGTTCACCATGCGAGCCATCTCTTTTCTTCAATTGCTTCATCTGCTGTGCTGTGAGTTACTGGATATGACTTTTCTAGCCATCGCCTTGATAACTCCACCAGATGACTAGGTAGGACTCTGAAAGAGTGAGGTGCTTGAAGACAACCAGAGGAACTTGATCATGGGAAGGTATGTTCCAACCTTTGTGTGTGAGGGCGGGGGTGTAGAACAATACAAATAAGGTACCTGGAAATCTTAATGTGGGGAGTGGTCAGTTTTGCAGCCCCTCTAATCTTAAGATGAGCCATCCCAGAGGAGAGAAAAGAGATCTCACACCCGCCTAGAAATAAGATCAGGAGTGAAACATGCCCTTTGAGATCCAGGATCCCTAATGCTGAACCTCCAAGATCAAGGAGATAGAAGACTATGACTCGAAAGAGAGTGAGAAGAAGTGGTAGAGAACAGTGGTAGTAGAGAGAGCTGCACCAGGGAGAACAGCGGTGACTCTGATCTACAGAGAGAGAAATCGGATTGTCTCGGGCAGGCAGTTTGCCGGCAGAGCGGGGTGCCTTTGAGTACTCCCTGGAAGAGTTGGAATAGTCCTATGATGCTCACTGAAGCAGGGCAGGGACCAGGCCAAGGGGCTTAGACCAGAAAGTGGTGCCTCTGAGCAAAGCTGAGAAGAGGCTGGCCTGATCTAAGAACTGTGCCCGAGCATTTCTGCTACTGAATTGTGATCGGTTGCTTCCTTCATCAACTCCATAAAGTCCTTACGATGATTATCGAATACAGCAAAAAATCTGAGCGCATCATGGGAGGGTTGACTGGTGTGGGAAGGTTTGCGAGTGAGGCATGTCTGCCCTGCACCTCATAAAGATCATCCTCACACTGCTCACACTGCTGAGAGACTAGAGGAGGCCAGTGGCTACTCCCACTCCGTTTTTGTATCCCTCTATTAGCTCACAGGGACTTTCATTGCTTTGTTCTGGAAAGTTTGGCATTTTGAAATCTAAATTGACCAGACCTTTTTTTTCTCCCTCAGCTTAGTAAATTGAGGTCTAAATTATGTGAAGTAACAATCACTCTGTGTAGTGTATAGGCAGGTGACTCTTGACAAATGTTTGTATTTGTGTAACCATCGTACAATCTAGATACAGAACTGTCCCACAATTGTGGCTGGGACGTAGCCGCAGCACACAATGTCACGCTTGTGGGCCACAGGCTCTTCCACTACCCCTGTGGTCACTGCCCCAGCACAGGGCTCCTTGTTTTCCTGGACCCTCACAGCAGTGCACGCACACATACTCCAGCACCCCATGGGTGTATGGATGTACCTGCCTCTGATGTTGACCGCTCCAATCTATTCTCCCCAAATACTCAAGAATAAGGATTGCAAAAACTTGGATCAGTCCATGAGATGCTTACATTAAAAAAAAAAACCTTCATATATATGTATACATATATGAATATATATAAAGTTTCTTTTTCTTTTCCTTTCCCTCCCTCTTTAAAAAATCATTTTATTGGGAGTTTGTACAGCTCTTATCACAATCCATACATACAGAACCTTTTGAGGACAGGAACCAGCAGTTGTCAAACCCCTTGTTAGTGCCCCCACTGAGTAGCGGGTCATTACAAAGGATCCCTGGTGGTATGGTGGTGACACACTGGGTTATGAGCCTCATAGCCGGCAGTTCAAACTACCAGCCCCACCCCCTAAGGTAGAAAGACTGGGCTTGCTACTGTCATAAAGAATCATAGTCTCTGAAACCCACAGGGGGGTCCCTATGAGTTGGCGCTGACTCGATGGTGGTTTCGTACTAAGCATAATCTCATTTAATGCTCATCGCCACGCCTGTGCTTTTTCCGCTGCAGGTGAGGGATTTGAACCTTAATGAGGGAAAGCGACCAACACAAATCCACACAGTATGTGTGCAGCTACAGGTCAAATCCAAACTTTGTCTTCCTCCCAGGTCTTCCCATGTCAGCCAGGACTTTAAAAACCAAGCTCCCTGCCGACAAGGCCATTCCAACTCACGCTGACCGCGGAGCCGACCTGCCCCTGTGGGATCCTGAAGGGTAAAGCTTTACGGCTGGAGAAAGTCTGATCTTTCTCCCACAAAACAGCCGGCGGTTTCAAACTGCAGACCTTGAGGTTAGCAGTGCAACATGCCAACCACGGCCAACACAGGACTTCAGAGGGGGTCCCAGACGGCTCACACGAAGTGTAAAATTGGCTGCTGTAAAAATAGACCCCCAAATGTGAAACAGCTCAAGAGGAGCCAAGTGTATTTTTCACTCATGTGAAGTCCAAAGTCATTTCTTCCAAGCAGGGATTCGGGGATCCCCTTTGTGGGGATCCCTCTCTGTGGCCCATATCCACTATGTGAGCCAGTATGAGCATCTATACTGAACTGTGAAAAAAGGGAACAGGAGGCAGGGCTACATGTGGAAAGGTTTTATTGTCCAGGCAGGGACATGACTTTACCTCACATAAAAGAAACGTGCAAAACACACAGCTTTAAAAACGAGGTTCTCCGGACGCCAACTGTAAGCAGGGACTCTCTCGCAAGTATTCCACCCAGGAGAGAAACCTGGAAAGAAGGGAGGTGGGAAGCGGGATCAGGCAGGGAAGAAACCAAGCAGGGAATGGTTTGGGAATGCTCTAGGCTTTGCCCAACTCTTACGGGGAACAGTGAGGCATGAAAAATTATTCAGAGGGTGTTCTAGTCTTCCACAGGGAGCCTAACTTCCCAGGAAGCCCCTGCCAGCTCAGGGCAATCCTCACAAGAAAAGTGCAGCTGAGAGCTAAAGGCAGCCAACAGCAGCCAGGGCACTGACAAGCCCTAGGAAGAGAAATCTAGGTGAGGCACCAACCCCGTCCACGACTGGTTACATTTCCCATTGGGCTCACCTGGTGGGACGATCCCCAGGGTCGGCAGTTGGAAACCACCTGCAGCCCTGTAGGAGGACGTCTGGGCTTCCCACGCCCATAAACAGCTACGCCGCCTCAGAAACCCACGGGGGTCCCTATGTGTCACGGCTGACTCGGTGGCAGTGAGGTTGGTTTGGTTGGGAACCTGATGGCGGAGGAGAGACTCTCAGAGCTGTCCCAGGCCAAGGCGTGCCAGCTCCCCAAAGGAGTCCAATCCCAGCAAGCTTGCTTCCCGCTAACCACAGGCACGTGGCCGACGGCTGTGTTGTTGCTAGGCGGCAGCTTTGTGTTACTGAACGACCGCCATGGTGGAAGGAGAGCAGCTGGCTGCTTTGGCGGCAAAGCTTCCGGAACACACAGATGTGAGGGCAGGAGAGTGCGGTAGGGGGGTTGGTAGAGGTGGTGGAAGGCAGCCCCGGTCCCCGGGCTTCTGAGTGGCTATTATTACCCATGGCTTTCAAGTTGACTCTGACTCCTGGTGATCTCCTGTGCCGTGATTAGAATTCTCCAGAGGGCTTTCTGAGCTGTCATCTTCAGGAACACTGCTGTCCAGGGCTGGAACTGGGAGAGGGGTTCCAAGAGGCAGCCGTGAGGTTGGGGACAGACCATTTGTGGCCCCTAAATGGAGAGGGGACTCTTCCGTCAGGACAAGGACGAGCGGACATTGAGGGAGTCGCAAGGGAACAAGATTGATGGAGAAAATCCGGGGTGTCCTTAAAGTCAGACCAACGTCTTTTGTCCATTCTATTTTCAGAGAGAAGTAGACCATTCTACCATCCCCACCCCACCCCCACTCCCAGTTGCTAGGACACTAATCTGTTTGAGAAAAGCGTGGGAACATCTGGTGGGCGGAATGGTGTCCCTGGGAATTTCTTTGGTGTCAGATTCTATTTATTCCCACCATGGCTCCACAATGCCCAGCGTGCCGACGAGGAAGGGAGGGGGGTGCCAGCCAGTCCTTTGGGCAGCATCCCCAGAAAGCAGGTGGGCAGAGAGAAGACACACGTCTTGGTCCTGTGCACTGGTGGAGTGCCAGGCCTGCACAGCACACTGCCCGTTGTCGGGGCCCCGGGGCCTCCCCACCGGGGCCAGAGCTGCCACCTCTACCTGTCTATAAACCTTCAGCAGGCCTCAGAGCGTGAAGGTGCTGCCTTATGTTCCTCCAAAGAAAGGTATGCTATTTGTGTCTGTCTGCTTATTGTCTGTCTCCTGCACAAAACATAAACTCCCGGAGGACAGGTTATCTGTGATATGGTTGTTTGACCCTTGACCCCCGTGCATTCCAGAATGTCTTACTGTCTCAGAGCCCCTGCTGTCTGCTGGTGACTCCCTGTGTGTTTACAAGACATTTGCCATTAACGGGAGTAGAAAACCCAGACTTTCTCACGAGGAACTGCAGGTGGTTTTGAACTGCTGACTATACACATCACACGTAACCACTGCACCACCAGGGCTCTGTGAGAAAGTCTAGGACGCCACAAGAGTCCACAATCTTTATGGGGTGCTTCCCTGGGGCCAGAGTCCCAAGAGAGTACAAATGATGAGTGTATCAGGTTAAAAACAGGAAGGTTAGACGTTTGAGTCTGGCCGGAGGAACCTCAGAAGAAAGGCCTGCCAATGTACTGAAAACACAATCCATTAAACACACGCACGGAGTCTCCGAGAGTCAGGGTCACCCAAGGGCGAATTGCTTTCCCACTCAAGGGCGGGCACAGCTGTGAGATCTTGATGTGTCTTAATTCATGTTTTATCTTCAACAGAACCCTGAGCAGCGATGTCCCTATTTTATGAATGAGAGAACTGAGGCACAGAATGATGGCTTAACTCACCTAAGGAACTAGCGGAACTGGGAGTTCCAGGCCACCTGACCCCCACCCCACCCCCCAAAGACCTTTCGCTGGCTGAATCCATTATCCTGCCCAGATGCACATGGGGAGATGAGGATTTGGTCACCGATGGGGATTTCTGACTCCAAAGTCCAAGTTGTTTGTGTTACAATTTGAAATCAACTCTGAAGGGGACATCACTATCACCTCTACTAAACCTCAGCAGGCCTCATCTTCATAGGATATGGACTTCCAGAAGGGTGGAGGTGGGTCTCCCCACAATTCCAGCAAGGAAGGAGGTCCAGTGGGCTCCCCTCAGAACCAACTGAGTGCAGGTCAGAGGCTTCTCCCAGACCACCAGAGCCTTGACAGGCCCCAACCACTCTCTCCACCTCAGGTGGAGACACACAAGTTGAGCTTAGAAAAGTCTCAGAGCACACATGTCCTGCTAATAGGGGGTCATCGTCGGCAGTCGGGCCCCCTTGTGAGACCCCTCTAACCACATCTCCTCATCGGGGTCCCTGCAGAAGAACTCTTCAACATTCTGAGACCCGAGACACCTGGCTCTTCACCTGTTCCCCGCAAATCTATGGATTAGAACTTAAACCTATCCTCTGATGCAATGTTTCAAGATTTGAGGTCCAAAAGGCCAGACTCCACAAACATCTAAAACAGCATTTGCGGCTTAGAAATCATAACCTTAGAATTCAAAGTTCCTGGCATTTGAAAATCAAATGTTGACTTTTTAAACAAACAAGTCCTCACTCCTAAAACCCTTGGCATTTGAAACACTGAGCGCTAGGGTTCTGAGACGCTAAAGCTGTTTTCCCTCCTGTCTTTCCCGGAAATGAGTGTTCCTGTTAGCCAAGGAGAGGACAAATCCCCAAACCGGGAGTTTGCATAGAAATATGTAAATTCATTTGATGGGGTGTGTGTGTGTGTGTGTGTGTGTGTGTGTGTGTGTGTGTGTTGGGGGTGGGGTACATGAGTAAATATTTGCAGATATGTATTCTCCTAAGAACAATTTTGACCCTGAGTTAACCTAGAAATCTGATAAAGGTTGAATGAAGGCTGTCCATCAGACCACCATTGCTTCTCTCAGCAATGAACCTTGTTTGGTAAATTGCATGTGGATTGGAAAGACGATCAATGAATTATGAATGCCCATTGGGTTTCTGAATCCTGGGGCTTTTCTGAATGCACTGATTCTTCTCCCTAAGTTTGTCCCTTGTAGGCACCCTGAAGCTTTGCCGATGGGACGGTGACAAGAGATGGTGTCCCCTATGGGGCCTGAGCCATTCTGTGGACCCACACTTATCCAATTTGCATCTTAGCTCCGAGTACGTACATTGTACCTGGGAAACCAAACAAGACTAGCCCCTGGACGTGGGTGGGCACTTCCATGGCAGCTATAGGCTGGGGCTGCCCTGGGACTGACTGTCTCCTGGCTTATATCCAGTGGTTAGTCGACTGTCAGTCTAAAGGTTGATGGTTCCAGCCTTGGCATTTGCAACCTTGGCATTGAGAAAGACCTGGCAATCTACGTTCATGAAAATTTCAGCCCCCAAAGAACAAAATCCATGGGGAAGTTTTCTTCTCCAACATGCGGGGGTGAATATGAGTCAGAATCAGTCAGATGCCAATGAACAACAACAAATACAGTATGTGTGAATTCATTTCCTTACTTGGGCCCAAAGAAGACACCCTGGTGCCATTCTCCTATTAGCCTCACTCACACAGGGCTCTTGGCTCTGTGTCAGTCACAGCTCAGGAGGCTCTTGGAAAGGGAAGCTTAGCTGGAGCGAGTCCTAAAAAGAATAGAAGAGAGAGGCTCACCGTGCACGTTCACATCCTATGCAAGAATCCAGGCTCCCTCAGACCACGGAGGGCAACCGTGACCTCCCTATAGGTAGAGAAACAGACTTTTGGAGAGAAGAGACTCATTGGAAGTAGAAGAGTACTGATTTGAATCCAGAGCTTTCTGGAAGACTCCATCTGTACCCCAATTCTATTGGGTATATGCTGTGAAGTCTTCTGTGCCATGGTGAACCTCAATCGCTTTCTTTTTTAAAAAAGAAAGGATATAACTGTACTGCCGTACAAGCAGACTATGGGGCTTGAACTTGTCCTTTCTGAGTATGCCAGCCAGGTGCTAAAGTGCAGCGGAATTCAAAGTTTCTTCCTCCACGTCTGGTGCCTCTGGGTCTGTACCAGTGGCCCTTGGCCAGCAGATGTCGATGGTTTCACAGAGCAGCATTTTTCCTTGGCAGAGACGATCCCAGGGCACAGCGGGGACAGAGGCCCTGGCTGTGTCAATAGCCAAATCTGCTTCCAAATGGGGAGCCTGATTGCTCACACTCCGAGCAACCTCTGGGTCTGTGAGTAAACACAGTTGTTGGGAAAGCAGCAGGATCAAGTCCATTCATTGAATCGTATTTAATGAGCACCCACTATGTGCCAGGCATCATAGAGATCATTATCTTAACTTCCTACTCCCAGGGCTATTGAGTTGACTCCAGCGACCCCATTGGACTCATTAGAAACGCCCCTATGGGTTGCTGAGGCTGTAGATCTCAGTAGAAACCCTCGTCTTTCTTGGAGTGACCGGTAGTTTTGAACTGCTGACCTTGTGGTTAGAAACCTAATGCATAACCCACTGCACCGCCAGGACTGTCCACCTTTACCTGGGCACACATCACCTGTGCCCTTAGGGTTTTTGACTAGTCAGGGACACAGACATTCATCAAGTAATTAGTCACATTAAATTTTGTCTGTAAAAGCAATCCTCCTTTATAAGCCGTGGTCTATCAAAATTAATCAATGCCCTAATTTCATGCCTGATCATAACTCCAGGAGCAACCTGAACACCTTGAGAATTTAGAATGGACTTTCCTAGTAAATGTCTTATCGTTCTTTTAGGTAATGGACCCAAGTATCATTCTTTTTTTAAAAAAAATTTTTTAGGCATCACTGCCCTCTGGTGGTGGGAGTAGGAGGCTCAGCCTTTGCTCCTGTGGAGCTGGAATTGAACCTCCATCTCAGTGGGCTGCAGTCCCGTGCACAACCACTACACCACCGGGGTTCAGCCCCAAGTATCATTCTTAATAATTTCTGGTTTAATTGCAGCTTTGAGCTTTTCCGCGCAATGCTGAATAACTCCAGTATCAATGTGAAAGCCTTGAGTATTTCGATTAAATTTCCCTCAGAGAAACTGTATTACTCTTTCAAGCAGAGGCTCCTGATTTGGGGTATCAACAGACTTCTGCAAGGGCTTTTGAGTCTTTTCTTGGTTAGTCAAACTCACTGCAGCAAGAACAGAGGCCTGATCTTTGCAAGTTTGGTCAGGTCTGATTCCTTGCTATGAGGCTGGGTGATACCGGTTTGTCATTTAAAGATTCTCTTGCTGGATTAGGCAGAAGCCTTACCTTCTAGGCTTTGTTGGACAGGGCCTGGATCAAGCTCAGTTCTTTATTTCCCTCCCTGGAAGTGCTTGCTAATGGCAAGACAATTGCTGACTTGTCAAGTGACATTGACCCACCCAATGAGTTCCTTTCCTACAGTGAGGACAGAGTCGGGGTTCTTTCAGACCTGCATTTGATGGTTCTCATCCATGCTCTGACATAGACTGCAGTTCACTTTTCAAGGCCAGGCTGATTGGCCTAGGCTGCCTGCCCTGTCTTTGAAAAAGATGTATCTTTCAACAACTAAAACATTTCCCTTTAGGCCTGGTGTAATTGGCCAAAGGGTTGGCTGGTAGATCTGCCTTACATCCATCTTTATCTACATGCCTAAGATAGTCTAAAAGTATGGGCTGTTCCCTGCAGAGATGAAAGGCATTTTTACAGTCCTCATTTGAAAACTCATAAGATAATTTTTGAACTAGATCTTCCACTACCTGTGCTTTTCTGACACTTTTGAGTAGAGCATCCTTTCATCAAGATACAAGGTCTATGTAAGATTCGTCATTCTGTTGCCTTATAGCAGTATAATTGGGCCGACTCTCTCCTGATGGTATTATTTTTCTCAGGCCCTTAGGGAAGACTCGTGTACCTGTGAGAATGCCTGTTCAGTAAACTGTAGTTATGATTCGACTGTGATATAATTCTCATCTACTAGAAACTGATGAATTCCAACACCGATTCTCTCCTCGGTATTTCTACGAGCTTGTGAATGTGCTGATTCATTCCACCAGATCCTGTATTGCAGAAATTCTGAAGGAGAAAGCATGCTCTTGTCAAAGCTCTCCAGACAGCAGGGATCCAACATTCAGACTCAGCCAAAGACCTTATCATGCTAATTTTGAAAGGAGAGTCTGGGCCATAGTCAGTCAGTGACTGTCTGCTTAAGATCTTTTAGCAACTTAAAGGGGAAGTCTCTACGATGTTGTTCTTGAAATTCCTGAGGTTTGTCTGCTAATGCCTTTCTATTACAAGAACAGGAAAAGTCAGTCTGATTTCTAAATCTCCTTCTTCTGCAATCCTCCCTACTTTGAAAATAAAAGTGGTTTTCTACACTCTGCCTCTTTGCTTCTATTTTCTGCGCTGGTTTTCTCAACTGGTATATCTTTATACTTCACTTCCCAAGCTTCATCTCCTGTGCTAGCACTTCAAGTTGCATTTCCTTGGAGCTAATCTCATTTTTACCTCCTGCACTGGCTTGCTCCATTGTACCATCTCTAGGCTTTTCTACACTAAATTTCAGCAGGGGAGCAGATGCTTTTACGATGATGTCCCCTTCTGATTCAGGCTTAGTTTTCTCAGCTCTGTCTAAAGTCTTCTCATCTGCCTCATACTCATTTTGCTTCACTTTTGCCTGGTTCTGTAATGTTGGACAGTTTATTTCAAGCCTTTCCTTGCATTGATGTTCCTCTTTCTCTCCTGCTCTGTCTGGAAAGGTTCTAATACCATCATAACTTGAGCCCACAGAGACCATGTCTCCAGGAGAATACTCTGCTCCTCTCTGTGTGCTTCCTTTAAGTTGGTACCTACTTCCTCCCCAGTTTGTAGATCTGATGTTATTTTCTCCAGAAACCGCGGATTGTACTTTTTCACAACTTATAGAAAATCTCTCATCTTTTTTGTTTCACTTAGACCCTGTCTTTTCAATAAGTGGATGAGCGCAATACCCTAAGTTTTAGGTTTGCTTTTACCTTGCCCCACTGTCCTCTTTAAAATATGTATTCTATTATTATCATTATTTGTACCTCTTATCTACCAATCCCCCAATCGTATCCACACTTCAAGCAATTTCCCGCGTCACTCTACCATCCAGTGGGGTCACACAATTGTTACATGGGAGATAGCTCAGAAGAGTTCTTTTCCTACTGAGCACATGATGGGTGCCATTTGTGAGAATAAACCAGCCTCTGGCAGCCACAGGGTCCACAGGCACAATTGTACAGTCATAATATGTAAAGATCATAGTAAAGTCATGCAAGATAGGAGAGAAAACAAAATAAAGGAGTCAGACACAGGCTATGGCAGCATGCTCACCTCAGAACAGCCATGATCTCAGCAGGTTCGTACAGAGAGAGGGAGGAGGAGATATTTCAAATCACAGCTTATATAGCTTATATCTGCTTAGGGGGGTGTGCCCCACTAAGGGTTACAGGTAACCACATACGTAACAGGAAGAGGTTGTATCACAGGCGATGCAAGCGATGGGAGAGGGGTGATCTAAGGGTTTACAAACAATAGGAAGGGGAGGGTCTCGAGGGACACCTGTGACAAGATGGGAGCATCCTCGATTCAAGATGGCAGTCCAATGTTGGTCATCCTTGAGTTGGCTTGACCTTGTCTCTGGGCTCTCCTTTAGGGAAATCCACTCTCCTTATCAGCAGAGAATGCCCCCCCATGATGGAGCAGAAAAATGTCTGCTTGCTCTACATGGATGATGCCTTGAGGGAGAATATACAAAGAGCATCCTAGGTTTGGCATGTCTTTGAAGAACAACCTGGGGAGATCCCTTTTACACCCCACACCAGCCCGTGTTACAAAGGTAAATGCAGGGAGTAGAGAATGGGAAAAGAATGCGTACCCATGAATCCTTTATTCTCATACATTAAGAAGCCTGGCAAGCTAGGTTTCTGGAATGGAGGAAGGCCTTTCACCCTTGTGAGTTGGAGGTAAGTCCTAATCACATTCTCAGAATGTTGCTCCCCACTACACCATCCCATAATAGTGCTACCTTAAAGTTACCTCTTATAAGCACCTGGTTCATTATATCTCCATAGAGAAGTCATCATTCTTTCCTTTCTTCCTGTGTGTCACCTAATCCCCCTCATCCCTTCCCCCAGGGCAGCTCACCTATGAGCTCAGGGACCTAAGTGTAGGTACCACCTACCTTGTGACACATGAAACTGCTGAATATGCATGTCTTCAGGCTGCTTATAGATGCTATAGATAGTAAAGTTTCACTCTCACATCTCCCAGTTCCACATGGTCCATCTGGAGGAGCTGAGGTGAGCCTGCTACCATAAAATGTGTCTGACTCCTTTCTTTTACCCTCTCTCCTATCTTTCCTATCCTCTATGACTTTACTATCATTTTTACATAGCATCACCATACAATGCACCTTCTGGGTCTTCGGCTGTTGGAGGCTGGTTTCCGCTGACAGGTAAATGGCAGGATGCAAAACTGTTTGTTATTGCACACTGAGCCTCCTATTTTCAGCCTCTCCATTTTCTTTGAGGTCCATTTTCCCTCCTTCCTTTCATGTGGCTTGGGTGGGGATGAGTTTAGAGCATGAACATGACCCTAGCCAATGAGCATTTAATTCTCACCACCACTTCAGTCATTGGTCAAAATATTCACATGACCTAAATCTAGGCAAAGAGATTCAATACTGGAACTTTTGTGGGCCAACTAAGACAAGGAAGCATGTTCTCTGCTGGGATT
>PVJH01030093.1:0-25232 GCA_004026705.1 Nesogale talazaci
ATCTATTCAATTTACAATTATTGACACATTATATTAAATGTCACTAACAACACTGAACAAATTGTATGGCGATTGCTTAATGATGCCTTACTTGCTGTGTAAGTCTTCACCAAACACTCAGTAAACTACCTTTAACATTTTACAATTATTATTTTAACCGATAAAGTTTCTCACTAAATTGATGATTATGGACTCCATCTTTCTAATACTGTTAGTTACCTCTGAAACCTATAACATATAATGAATTTTTATGTCTGCAATTAGTCAAAATCTCATATTTCCAGAATAATTTTGGTTGGATATTTCACTTTAAATATAAATATCATTTTCCTAACTTAAATGCATTATTTTACAGTGTATCAGTGCACCCAAATACCTAATTTCATGTTATTGTTGTTTCATAACTGCAATGTGTTTGCTACACATATTTAAATATTTTGGACCACCAATTTACAAACTGCATTAGCAATAAAATGATAATTAAATCACTTTCAAAAAGTTGAAGACTTCTTGTAAATCCTTAATTCTTAAATTTTTTTTCAGTACACATTTCCACATGGACAGTTATTTTGTCTCAGTGTCATAAATATATCCTTCGAGTAAACATTACATCCCAAGAATACTACTGAGATGTGTGCCACAGACTAACGATCTTGATCATCTCTATTTCCTTCCAGGCTGTTTGTAATGGTAGTCTCCTTGTCTTTGGTTTTCTTTAACTTCTTTTTTAATTTGGCATATTACCCAAAGATATTAAAATAAGCTTTACCAGTTAAAGAGAAATATAACATGCATATTTAATCCTAATATTTACAAATTCTGGAAAAATTAGAAAAGGACATGGATAGACAGAAACACACCAATTGCAGTACTATTCATAATACAGAAATAAAAGGAAACAAATAGCACCCATCCATTACAAACTGGAGAGGTAAGCCCTGATACATATACACCCATCCATTACAAACTGGAGAGGTAAGCCCTGATACATATACCCCCAATGGAATCTTACATAGTATTAAAGAATAATGATGAATTGTAAAATAATTTCTAACATGGATAAACCAGATCGTGTTGAGTGAAAGTAGTTAATCAAAAAGGCTCAAATACTATATGAAGTCATATGCTATTTTAAAACAGCAAGAAAAAGGTGTTCATATTAAAAGAAGGGTACATTGGAGATTTGTGGTTAGTCATGAATTACTTGGGTGATGGAATGAAGTATTTAACATGTTTCTTCTAGTGGAGCCTCCGTATTCCCACCAAACAACCCTTTTCTTAAAGGGTTTGGGAAAAGGTATCGATGGAGCCAGCTATGAGTGATTGTTAACAGAGGTCATTGTTATTACCAGCCTACTGGGCATAAAATGATTCACAACAGAGTGGAGATGGAGATCCCTCTACCAGCAAAGGAAGCAATAATGGAGGGCATGCTTGGGACCCGAAATCACTGCACATTGAATCGTTTTGATCAGGGTACACAAGTGGCCAGGGAGCAGCCACCACGAGCCAGTGCACGTGCAGATCCCAGCTCACAGAGTAAGTCAAGTCGAGTGCTGTGGGCCAGGCGGGTGGCTTGTGGGGTTGACTCTTGGGGTGCTCACCCATGAAATGGAGCTCTATGCCCTTCGATGAAGGTTTATAGATGAGAGCTATCCCCCTTGGCCATTATTACAAGCCCTAAAAGGGCTTCGTAAGATTGCCTAAGGGGAGCAGAGGCCAGGCAAAAAGGCTCTGGGCCCAAGGGAGGCCTGTCTGTAGGCATCACAGAGGAGAAACTATTCTGACTAAAACATCGCAGCTAGAGCATGTCTCGGTTGAATTGCAACTTGCTCGCTCCCTTAAAAAACCTCAGAACCATGAAGCTTGTCAGTGAGCTTCTCATGACACTTACAATTGATTGCAGAGTCTAGTCACAAAAATAGAGTTCAACAGAGGGACAATCTGTGTCAATATTAGGTTTAAAAAAAAAAAAGAAGGTAGTGACGTGACTGATCTCTGTCCCGTGGCAACCGACCTGGGGAGCTGGAGGTGCTCAGATGTGCCCCCTGGCCCACAATGTTTCCGCATGTTGAAAGGGATGGCAATACATAAGAAGAAGGATGTATGCAAATCATGAAGGAGGCAAAAACAGGCACTGAGAGGAGTAGGAGAGTTAGAAGCTACAGAGGTAAATATTATGACATATGCAATCCTGTAATAAATATAACTACTCACTGCCAACTAGCTGATGGCAGTGCAGAACAACCTGTAGGACAGGGTAGAAATGCCCCTGTGAGTTTCTGAGACTGAAACTCTTATAGGACTCTTTGTAGGACTGAAAAGACCCCTCTTTTCCCCCTGTAATATCAGTGATTAAAATGGAAGTACAAGGATAGACATAAAGGCTGAATAAGAGCAAAAAGGACAGAGGAGTATAGCAGTGGATGTATACACATAGGTTTGACAGATCTTATTTGTGCCTGGGTATTTACCTTTGCTTCCAATATATCCATGAATGTGGTAGTGCATTTGGAGAGCAAAGTTTTTCAGCTTTCCTAGAAATAACCAAACAACTTGAGGGTATGATTTCCTGGATTTAGAGCACTGGGTCAAGGGAAATAGCATAGTCCACCAGGAACATATGCTATATTCTACTATGGAGTAGTGACCAGGTCCTTGAAAGCTTGTGGTTGGCCAACTGAAGAGCAACTGTTGGTTTCTCCATGTCCAGAGAAAAAGAGAGTGATGAAAATTGAAGATGTGTGGAAACTATAGCTCCAGTGCAATAATATCCATGTAAGCCTCAGTTTCCATGACCCTGAGCAGAGAAAGAACTAGACAGTGTCCAGCTACCATTACCAACTGCTCTGAAAGACACCCTAATAAAGTTACCAGAGTTTAAGTGGGACACCATTGATCGGGGGGAGAGGGGTCTTGATTAAAAATTTGGTCTATATGGAGCAACAAAAATGTTCATAGAATGCAAAAATAGTATTGTAATATATTTATTGTAATTTTAAAATGCAGTGGCATGTTTTTAAATTGTTAAAAAGTGGGATGTCTGGTTACATCAGAAGGTCCTGAACAGTGCTAAATAAAAATGTGGACTGAAACTCTACATCATTTTTTAAAAGTCCCAGGCTTACAGGCCTGATAGCGATGAGTGAAACCCACAAGATTAGAGTTCCTAATCACCCTTCAGGTCTGGAAATGAACTCACTACCATGGTGCAAACCTCCCCACCCCCACACCCAAGCAGTAGACATGTGTGTAAGGGAAATATAATACTAACGGGTACATACCTCAGAATAATAAAACATTTTTTTATCAAAGGACTATGTATCCAAAAAGGAAGGAAATGTAATACATTGTAGGGATTCCAATCAATGAGATGAAAAATAATGCACCCATTTCACGAACACAAAAAGAGTAAAATTAAAACAAAAGAAATATAATAATAGTTTAACCTAATCAGCATGTTTGGGGAGAAAGTTGTTCAGTCCTTAAGCAAACAGGACAGGACCACCACCTTCTGCAATTTATGGTCAGTGGGAGAATGCTGATGGTTCAGTCATAGGAGCTGAGGAAGCCATGGCTGGCCTGTCTCTCCGCCTGAGATAAATGGACACTGGCCTGCTGTTCCCTGTACAAAGCTGCACAAAGCAGCTGTCTGCAAACTTATCAGTTACTTCATTTTCCCAACCTCAGCCTCGGCTCTATCTGTGAAAAACTTGGCTGATGTGTTAATGCTTCATTTTAGACCTTCAAATTATGAGCTGTCCCTTTCCATAAAACTTATCATATATTGCAGCCTTCATACATGGAATGTATTTAAGCTTGTCCCTAATACAGTACTGGGTCCTGGAGTGTCAATGCATCAGGAACCCCTGTGCTCCAACTTTTGGCTAGCCTTATCGTAAAAAAGTGCTCTCATTGCAGACTGTGGCCCCACCCCCTCGGACCTTTAGCAATGTAACACAAAACCTGGGGCTCCGTATTATCTTACATGTTGGCACCCAATCTAGGACAAGCGGAGGCAGTCCACCTACTGCAGCATCAGACCCCATGGCTGAGCCATGAGCATTCTTCTGCTGGTCATGCACAGTGGAAGGTGGGTGTCCTGTCCTGCTGGCCGGAGTCACAGACAACCCCTCCCCCCTCCACAAGTATGTACCATGCTGCTCTCTCTGAGGAACTGTTCAATCAATTCTGAACACTTCATAATTTAAAGTTTCAGAATTGTTTATCCCATTCAGTTTATTTTCTCCATTTGAATTTTCCATTAGACATGTTATACTTCGTGTTTTATAAGCCATCACTTTTAAATATTTTCTTTTAATTTACCTCTCAGGGCTGTGCTTTCAGAAATCAATCCTTTTGGTTTACTTAAAACTCCTTCTGTCAAGTTTCTCAATTGCTTATGATAATTATGGATTTTAACTTCCAAATTTATTTTCCTTCCTGAATTTTTTTCAAATCATCTGGTCATTTTGATATACTTTGATTCTCTGCACAGTTTTTCCATTTTTCATGATATTAACATTATTTCATGAAATAGATCCTGGATTTACTATTTCTATTTATTCCCACAAAATAATCAATACTGTTTTGTTTTTTAATTTTTTGTATTCAGTAATTATTGTTTGTATGTTTTTAATCCAATGACTAAATTGTGAATATTTTCCCACAGAGGGGATTGGTGTTTGCATCTCTGGGTATCAAGGATGCTCGACTGATCGGAGCATTTGCACTCCATCCAATATCATGGTGAAATAATTTCTAATTTTACTTTAGGACCTTACCTATTCCAAATGCTTATCACAAGTCTGCAGGGCAAAGAGCATTTTTCATTCTGGTTTCTCTCCACAGATCCCTACTACATTTTTTGACTTTTATTTTTCATTTTAAACTCAATAGTCTTCTGTTAAGAATATTTAACAATTAAAAGATGTTATCTATCTCTATAATTGCATACAAATATGGATTTATAAGGGCAAATGAAAAAGTATTGGCACAAAAAGATGAACATATTTATTAATAAACAAAAAACCCAACATGTGAATCACATACCCTTCATCTAGTTTGATTCATTTCTCAGGGTGTGTTTCCATCAATCAGCCCTTTTTCCCAAAGAACCCTTTGTCAATTTACGTTTTGTCACAACTGTAGCGTAGACATCACCAATCAACTCAAGTTGTATCCTATTGGAGTATTCTTGGATCTTTAGGAAGAAAATGAAATATAGCGGTGTAAGGTCAGAGTTGTGGAGTAGATAAAAAAGAGTTTTCGGTAGAAATTATGGTACAACAGTCCTCAGTGCTTCAAAGAACGTGCAAGTGCATGGTTTTGATGAAGAAACTAAATATATGTAATCTTCCTGTTCTTTTCCTCACCAACCAATACTGCTTCCAACAGCTCTTTAGATGACCTTCTATGGTACTAGCCACATGGTCCTTTTCCAGAAACTTGTCCCTCTTGATGTGTCCCAAGTAGGTGGGATGAATGCTCACCATGCTCCCATCCAAACCATTTGCTGACTGTACCTCTTCCAACTCAGATAAGCTTGCTTTTCTGATAGTAGACTCATGATTCTTCATAAACAACATAATTCCATGCCACCAGTTCTTTACCAGCATTCCTTATATCTTCCACAAAAGCTTCTCCCTCAAAATACCCAAAAAGGGTTGCAAGAGTCAGAATCAACTTGATGGCAATGTTTTGTTTTGTTTTTTGCTTTTGTTTTATTTTCAGTTAGGAACATGAGACCCTTGACAAGTAAGTTTTGGGGTGTTAACTGCAAGTTTGGCAGTTCATAGTCATCAGTTGTTTTGAAGGAAAAACAGAGGCTATTATTTCTGTAAAGGTTGACAGCCTCAGAAATCCAATATAATTTCATTATGAGTCAAAATTAACTTGATGGCACTTGTATTCTGAACAATCTAGTTGAGTTCAAATTGGCAATAATGACTTAAATATTAGATAAAAAATTTAAGGGGGCATGAGTTTCTAATGAATAAAGGAAGAACAAATCAGAAAACTCAGGTGAGAATGATTGCACAACAGGAAAAATATAATGGATGTCACTCAATGTGTGTGTGTATGGTTGAATTGGTTCTGCTATATATCTATAACAACACAATGAATAAAATTTAGGAGCAAAATAATTCTTTTGATTTAAACATTTATTCATATTTTTGTATCAAATGTCTTGACTAATTTGTAGCAAGGAATCCTGGGGGTGTTGTGGTTCTGAGTAGAATTGTTAACCTCAAGATATTCTGAAACCAATAAATAAATAAATAAATAAATAAATAAATAAATAAATAAATAAATAATATTCTGAAACCACTAGGTGTTCCTTGGGAGAAAGAATGAAGTTCCTACTCCCATAATGAGTTGCAGACTCTGAACTTCTAGTGCTGTGCATTAAAACACAGGGGCGTTGAACCTTGTATGTTCAAGGCTCACAGCACTCTCCACAGGCCATCCCAAAAAGGATGCCATGTGTAAAACACATTAGATGGACTAGACTCTACCCAACACACATCTGTACATAGTGTGTGATGAAGCAGAAGACAGATACACCAAGAATATCGAATGATTGGCAGACAGATGGACACTTACTTACTGTTCTGGCAAACCTGTGTCTGAAATGGTCAGTGAATATTATTGCAAGTTTTATCTGACCACCAAATCACCCCCCTTTTTAAAAAAAAACAACAACATTGTGTCACCTAAGAATTTATTCTGTTCAAGTCAGTAAGCCATGTACTGTGGCTTGCAGTTAGCCTAAACACTTGTTTAGTCTACTTTATTGAATAATATTTTGAAATTAGTACTATGAGAGTTATGCGGAAAAAAATTAGTACCAAGAGTTAATCAATAACATTATAAACAGAAGTCCTTTATGTTCTAGGGATATGATTAATAGGATCCTCTACCATATATTGACAAGGAGGTCTCTAAAGTAAACAAGAGGCAAAAGAAAAAATGCATAAATTCAGGAGTGGATTTGGGGCTCACATTAAATTCTAGCTCCAATCTAAGAACAATTAGTTCTTACAATATGGTCCTACTTGATATTTATCCTCATAAAGAAAACATAGAAGATACGGGTGCTATAGCAAAATGTGGTGAGGAAATTAGATGCTGCCTGGCTATCAGAAAGAATAGAGCTTGGGGTCTTAAAGGCTTATTTCAAACAAGCAGTCATCTGAGATGTCAACCAAACCCACCGAGAATGAATACACCATCATTTGTGCTGTAAATTATATCATCCAAATATGAAGGAGGGAAGAGTAACAGAGTTTAAACTGTGAGATTATGGTTGAGCAGAGGCTAGGAGTGACAGTGGAATCCCAAGAGACATTTGCAGGGTCTACACAGGGAATAAGCTTCCAATGATTTCCTTCCAACTCTCATTAAGGGATAACCTGGTTATCAGGCAGTGTATTGGAGAGATGACTACTATAGATTACAATGATCACTCTGACTTGAACAGCTAAAACCTTGTTACTTGATCTCTCTGATGTGTTCCGTATGATATGGTTTTAAATATGTCCTCTGCATTTGTTTCTTATTGGAGTTTACTTCTGTTGTATTTTGTCATTATTGATAGCCTTCTTCACCCTTGTTACATGTTTTTTCTATTTATTCATTATATAAAACCCAGAACAGATGAATCTATCGAGATAATAACTCGAATAAGGGTAGGGGATCCAGAGACAAGGAAGCAGAAGTGACGGTGAGGAGGTAAGTGGATCTTCATGGATCTTCCTTCAAGAAGGAAGGAAATGTTTCAAAATTTATATTGGTAGCCATTGGCAAAAGTGTTTGATGCAACTAAACTACTGAATCGGATGATGTTGGAATTAGTTCATCATAAATTGGTTAGAAAAGACAGAGTTATAGTTGTTGAAACTCACAAGGGTAGTTTTATCTAGTCCTGAGGTCACTATGAGTTAGAATCAGCAGTATGTCTTGAATTTTTTTGTTTCTTCATTTGTTAGTGTTTTGGAATTTGTAGCAGCAGCATATCATTCTTTGAAAAAATGTGAGTTGACTTGACCACTATCTACTAAAGGAAAGCAGAGTAAGTGTTCAGAAAAATCTAACGTCTTATAGTAGGAACTGAAGGGATATCAGACCTACATCGGGCTATCAATAAAGATTAGTGCTCACTCTGTGAATGTTTTACTACCGACATTTACTTTCTACTTTTGTCTGTTTAAATCACTGTATTGGGGACTTGTACAACTCTTGCCACAATCCAAATGCCGAGCCTTTGTACCAAGCACATTTGTACATTTGTTGCCATCATCATTCTACTTGAGCCCTTAGGATCAGCTCCTCATCTTTTGTATCCCGTTTGGTTGTTGATGTCACTGACTCATTTCCTAACCATAGTGAGCATAAGTACAACAGAGTGAAACTCTGCATAGGTCCTGAACCACTCTGACAATTGCTTCTATGCCTCAGCCCATTGTTGAAGCCACTGGCCCGTTCCATCACCTTGGAGGTCTTCCTCTTTTTGCTACCTCCCCCTTTTACCAGGCATGAAGTACTGCTCCAGTACTGGTCACCCCTGACAATATGTCCCAAGTATATCAGACAAAGTCTTGCTATCCTTGCATCTAAGGAGTACTCTGGGATTACCTCTTCCAAGACAGATATGTTCATCCTTTTAGTAGTCCATGGGGCTTTCAATATTCCTTGCCATGACCATAATTCAAATGCATCTCTTCATCTTTGGTATTCCTTATTCAATATCCAATGCCATGGCTTGGGTCAGGCGCACATTGGTTGTCAATGTAATGCCTTTGCTTTTGCACAGTCTAAAGAGTTTTGTGCAGCACATTTACCTAATGCATCTTGTCTTTCCATCTCCTGACTGCTGTCTCCCTAAGCACGGAGAGTGGATCTCAGCAAGCCACAATCCTGCAAATATTAACCTTTCTTCTACTTATCATGTTGTCACCTAATGATCTAGAATGGGATTTTAAAAATGGGACAGTGAAGAAGATATCATTTTGACAAGCTGAATTTTATCTTGATTACTTTCTTTTGGCTCATAACATGCCTTTCTCTTGAATCGTTACCTTAATAAACCCTGGCATTCTACTGCAGGCCTGCAATCAAACTCCAAAACTATCTGTTGTTACTGTCCTGAAGGTGTCTAACAAAGTTTGCTCAACCTCCTGTGATTCCATGGCAGGTAGAGTGGGCACACTTGATATGGAATTCTGATTTAGTTCTTTCCTAACTCCACTACTTTAGATACATTTATTGGATTAGGTGAGCTTTCTGTCAGAGACAACGCCTACTATTAACATTGAATATGGCAATAACACTGCATGTAATTGGAAGAACTTGAGTGTTTACATTTATTAATAATTCCATTCTCATAGTAATACTTTGAGAAAGGTATTTATATGCCTTATAGCTGCCAAATGAGAAAATCATGGTGGTAAACAGTTATGTATTGGACTGTTAGTCAAAGGTCAGAATTTTGAAACCACCACCTGTGCTCAGAAGAGACTGCTCCTGTAGACCATTACAGTCCCAGAATTTTAAGGGCGGTGCCACTCTTTCCTATGGAGTTGCTAAGAATCAGACTGACTCAACGACCCAAAGTCCAGTTTGGGATAGGGAATAGTCATGTAACAGTCCCTACGTGTTAAACCCTTAACTGAAACTACGGCAGTATTCTTGATGCGTAGCTCATTGGTCAAAGTTTAGAAAAATCTTTAGAACACTAAGAATTATTATTTCTTAATCTCTACCTTTTCTAGATCTATTATTTTTCACATGAATACAAGTGTTCTTTACTAATTAACAACACAAAAACAACAGCAAAACTAACTTCATAGAGCTATCACTATTATCTGATTCTTTATTAGCTGACAATAAAGCTTGGAAAGATATTTATGTTTCCTTCCAGCTTCTATTTTCCTTCATTAATTAACTCAAGCCATGAATCTTATGTTGTCTTGACCATTCTACTATAATTTCTTTCTCAATAGTCACAACTGACACTTTAAAAGCAATGACATTTCAGATTTGTTTTCTTGACAAATGACCCTGCCATTCTTCAACTTTGTGAACTTTGGGGATAGTATACTTAAAAAGAATTTTTTTAAATCTTAATTACCAGCATGCATCTTGTCTTGGTCTTATTAGTTTTGATTCCTCCATAACAGAATTATTTTTATCAGTTTCCTGTATTCCCTCTTTTCTAGAGCTATAAACATGAAATGTATAACATTTAAAACCCAATTTTTATTTAGAGTATTCTCTAGCTTTGTTTTACATAATTTCAAATAAATGTTTTATAACTCCTTTGTTTGACTTTTCAGAATCCCTGCTTTCTAAATTCAACCATAGCATTGCCCATTCTCGCAAAACTCAATTTCTTTGATTTTACTTAATCTCTAGCATAAATGGCACCTAAGTATGTCCACCTTCATGGTAAATAAACTTATGACTCACTCAAAATAGTGTTGCTGTGATATTGTAGACGGTACCCCCACAGGCTAGTCCTGAATCACAGCTGCAATGCCACAAAACAGAACAAGACACTGCACAGTCCTTGGCCATCTTCACAGAAGTTGCTACATTGAAATCTTCCACTGTCTCAATTCAACTAATTGTGGAATTCCTGATTTTTGCTGATTCCTTAAGTTTGCAAGTTCATCTTCTAGGACAGATACTTCCTAACAATACGCCTGAAGCAAGTGACATGATGTTTCTTCACTTTTACATCTAAAGGTCATCCCAACTCTACTTGTTCCAAGAAAGCTTTGTTGCTCTTCTGATACTTAATGGTAAATGTAACACTCTTATTTGTTGTCAACATCGTAATTCAAAGACATCAATTTTTCTTTCACTCTCCTTATTCAATCTCCACCTTTTGAATGCTTAGGTGGCAAAAGTCATGCACAGTTTTTCTTATAGACCCTGAGATAGTTAAGGTCTATTGTGCCAACATGGCCAATGAACACATGTGGGATTCATGGAAGGGCGGAGAGATACATGGCTCAGCAAGCCTCACCTTTCTTGTCTCTTGCTCTTTGATGATTGCACGAGTGTGCAGCTTCCTTGCTTGTTTCTTTGCCTCCATTTGCAAGCTATACTATCTGTGGGACACCTAATCCATGGACTGTGTCAATGTACTTTGAGGCTCCTTCAAGACCTGCGTGGCCACACTACTGGAATATACATCTCTCGGGCTGAGGACTGTTGGACGCTGTCATTTGACTGAATGTTGATGACCTGCCTTGCTGTTTGCTGCCTGGGACTAGAAAACATGAATTGCTCTACAGAGGACTACCAGCAGCTCTCAACACTTGAAGGACTGCCGGTGTCTCACAGCTGTCTCACAGGAAAGAGTTACACTAAGCTATTTTTACTACTTTATAGATTAATTATTTACTTCCTATGGTACCTATTTATTTCTCTCTATATAAATATGTATAGAATGATTAGTGTCCTGGCCTTGTTTCTTTAGAGTAGCCTGTCTAACATAGACCCTTTAAATAGATCTTCTGTAGCAGGTTTTCCCAATGTAATGTGTCCTTTGATTACCTGGTTGCTCCTTCCTGAGTGGACTGTGGCTCCAGGTAAAATGAAATCTTTAAGAACTTCTATCATTTCCATCTACCGTGTTACTGCTTAGGGGCTTTGGTGGCACATTCAACTGCAAAGCACAAGGTGAATGACTTGAACCTACCATGTGCTCGGTGGGAGAAAGAGGCTCCTCTAAATGATTTAGCATCCAATACACCCAAAAGGACATTTCTACTTTGCATGATGGGGTTGCTACAAGTCATAATCAACTTGATGCTATTGAGAGAGAGAGAGATACCTCTTGGTGGTCCAGTTGTTTTATTTATGCTAAGGTATAGTCTATACTGAAGGCTGTAATCTTTGATCTTCATTAGTAATCGCCCCAAATGTTCTTCACTTTCTGCAAGCAAGGTTGTGTTATCTACACAGAATAACAAAAACAACAACAAAACTCACTGCCATCCAGTCCATTTCAATTCACAGATTCAATAGGGCAGAATATAACTGCTCCATCTGGTTTCCAAATCTGCATATCTATGGTAGCAGACTACCACAGCGTTCGCCCACAGAGCAGCTGGTAGACATGAACAGATGACCTTGGTAGTAGCAGTCTAACACTTAATCCACCATGCCACAGGAGATTGTGAGTGAATCTCCCTTCAAATGATCAGATTATTTGTCAGCATATTCTAAACAGTGTGCTGCAATATTAAACTCTAAGCTAGTCAACAGGCAGGTATGCTAATATTTGTCTCCTTTTACCCATGGAAACTATATTTCATCATTCTTGAATCGTTTTATGGTAAGGGGTGTTCACATGAACAATGAGAGAAATGTGAAATTATGCTATATATTTAAGGGAAATTTTGTTCTCAATATGAGTAATGCCTTTTTTGTTCCTTTTCCCCTCTTTCTAAATAATATATGTATAGCTAGAGAATGAACACATATCTGCTGGTGTGAAGAAGAGAAAAGTGAGAGGAGAAATGGAGGAGAGAATGCTCAAGCTACTCAAGAAAAGGCAACCACACTCTTACTATGAACTAGGATGAAAACTTAAATCCTCATGTGGCATATCCACCCTGCATTGAAAACTTCAGTCATGTGTAGCTAAACACAAATTGCAGCTTAAATTATGCAAATATCCTTCCATTAAAAATAATATTTTTCTCTTAATTTTTCTCCTTTCAGCGTAGTAAAGAATGTGTTGTCCTTGTCAATATTGTCCAGAGTCCATGAAAATGTGGAGGCTGGCTATAGAAATAGACACATGATCATGAGATTGCAATGTTTCAGAACACGCTGTGTCCTGGAGATGATGTGTGCTAGAGGTTGTTACATGTGCAGGAAGTCCCTGGCATTGAGAACCTTCAAAGGCCAGTCATGCAGGGTGGACAAAGAAAGGGGAAGCAGAGAAAAAACCCACACATCTTATTGTCCCTCAAGAGAAGACAGGGAGCTTTTGGATCCCTGGAAACTTTAAAGGGAAAAGTGACTGAGTCTTAAGAAAAACAAAATTTTAATGTATTTGCAGCTGGCAGGAATTTTGTGGCCACCATTTTCTGCTTGGCTGCAAGCTGATGAGTGGCAATTTGAACTTATCCAGGGGTGCTACAGAAGTAAGGTCTGGAAATTTGCTTCAGCAAAAATTGTGTTAAGGATCATAGCTAAGAACATCTTAAAGAGTAGTTCTGTTCTGTATCATATGAGTTTTTGTTAATTGCTTTTGGTCTTCATTTTTTAGATCATTGTATTGGTGGTTCTTACAGATATATAATTCTATAGTTCAATAGCATCAAGCAATAGTGTACAATTGCAACCATGATCAGTTTCAAAGCATTTCCTTTCTTTTAGAAGCCTTTTATATCAGCTCCCCCTTTCCCCTCCCTCCACCACCCTCCCCCATCCTTGAACAACACTTATTTATTTTTGCTATATCTTATAGCATTCAATATATCTATTTACATACAATTCTCTTGTTCACTCCCCTTGAATGGAGTTATGCAGTTATCAGTGTGATCAGTTGCTCCCCCTTCTCCCTGCACCCCACCACTTCTCATTCCCGCAGGGAACTGTTACTACTTTCACTGTTTCTGAAGTGTTATCTATCTGGGTTTTCAAGTATTGAATGACCTTAAAAATACAAATGAACATAAGTATGTATAACATGATTATTATATGTAAAACAAATAACCATAATATTAAGTGGATGATATATTAAATAACTAGAGGATAGTTATACACGTCCTCAGTGTTACAGTAAACCATGAGTTTATCATCCCTTCCATGTGGTCCTTCTGAGAAGGACTGTCCAATTAATTGCAGGTGGATTTGGGGTCTCTACTAAATCCATGGCCCTTCACATCCATTGGGTTGCTTGTTTTTGGACTTCTGATACCTCTTCCCATTGATACCTCAAGATCACAGTCTGGTGTGTTTCATCCATGTGGGCTTTGTTGCTTCCTTGCAGGATGGCTTCTTGTTTAATTTAAAGCCTTTAAGTCCTCAGACACTATATATTCTGATAGACAGGGACATTAAGCCTTCTACACCACATTTGTTTATGCATCCATTTTGTCTTCAGCAAGCATGTCAGCTAGGTGAGTATTATACAGTATCACATTATCCAAGCAAACCGTTCTTACTCTTAGGTAAGATTTAAATAGAGCCCCAAAGACCATCGACTTCTTGTTGCATTTGCTCTGATGTACTAGCCTTACCAGGAAATGTGGAGGGAGTTTCTCATGCAGGGCTTGAAGATTAAAAAGGTCCACTGCTGTCCAGTCAATTCCAATGTGTGGCCCCTTAGATAGGTTTTCATGGCTGTACATCGAAATGCCTCACAACATTGTATAAGTGTTCTAGTCTCATCCTCTTCAAGTTTCCCTGAATAGGAAGGATGAGATTGGAAGTTGGAGGATCCTCCTGGTCCACAGGCTGAAGAACCAAGAAGCAATAAGATGAGCAGGAAAACCAGAAGCTGGTAGGCACAGAGTTGAATGAATTCAAGCTCGGCAGCCCACTTATGAACCCTGCACAATATGACAGTAGGGTCAAATAACAGGTGCAGGATCCATTCCAAGCTGAAGTGGCAAACTTTTCCACAGAATCTGCTTAAGAAGTTATAGACCCCATTCCCAAATGATCTTTTGCATTAAGGCTGTGACTGATCGAAGGAACTTCACTCCACCACAAATGCTAGCTAGCTGTTCACAGAGTTGATCACATGATGCTAGATCCTGCCATGGAGTTGACTGCATCTTGTTACATCACATCATGGGGATCACCGTCAAACTACTGAGACAGCTAGCCCCGCCATGTTGACACAAAGCTAGGTAACTACCACTGGCTGGTGGGTGGGAACCGCCACCTTGCTGTTAGCAGAGCAACAGCTCCCTGGCAGCATAACCAGGCCTCCTAAAACTTGAAGATAAACGCTCCAGAGTGCCCCTTGGAACACAGAGACACTTCTTGACTTTTATTACAGCCAGAGCCCCAATGACAGATTACAACTGAACAGGTACTTTAAGACGTGGGCTTTATATCTAAGAAAATGTCCATTCTGGGGTCAATTACAATTTAGAAAAGGGCTTGGGAGAAGGAGGAAAAAGAGAGGGGATCAGACAACACTTGTATATGCACGCCTCTTACCAGAGCTCTGCACTGTTGGGGTAGAGAGAGCCAGAGCTCTGTTGGCTTGAATGTGAGATTCATATTTTAATTTAAATATGATTGAGCTCTTTTAATATCTAAAATTGAGACTTCCTATATCTAAATTAAGCAAAAATGCCACATAATTTGGCGCAGATATTGTCAAGAATTTTTTCTCCAGTTAATGTATAACCTTCATAGACATGATGAGATGGGGAACAACAAAGCATTTCATTATATTATTCCAAGGTATTCAATCATCACATATATGGAATTTGGCATAAACAAAATTAAAATACCCTAAATAATAGTTGCTTCCTTTTCTTATCAATTAAATGTCTGTTGGGGCCATCTGGACAGCCCAGATTTTCTAGTAATCTTGAGCTAGTTTATTTATACTCTATGGGATACGGCTCCGCTCAGTCAGATGGTGTGGATTTTCTACAGCTGGTGCAAGTCTCTAAACACAGCGACGCCGATAAAGAAGATGCTTCAGCTGAGCTCATCTCAGTGAATGGCTCCCACGCACCCCGAGCGACCTTTCTTCAGAAAACCATGTGCACTGCGCATGCGACTCCTCCTACCTCGCCACTTTCAGCCGCTGCCTACCAGCCCTTTTCTTATTTTCTTGTTTTCTCTCCTGAGTAGTCTTTGTTAAAGATTTCCGAGGGAACTGTTGTAACGCAATTAAAGACCATGAGAGGATTAAACCTCACATGCTCAGATGCAATAAACAGTTTTCTAACGTAATATTTTGATGTGACTCGGGTTGGAGCGCCAGTGAAAAGTTTCAGTAAGTTAATCATAGTGGTTGCCAGGAATATCTGTATTAAGAATATCTGTTTTAAGCAATCACTGTATAGCAACCACTTGGTGTATGTGTGTCAAGTAATCACATTTATTAAGTAGAGTGGAGGCCACGAGATAAATTTAAATTGAGTTGAGGGAACACCTGCAAGTAATATTCCATTTGCTTCATTTTGACCTATGATAATCTATTTTTCTACGTCAACAAATTGCTCTGCAACCTTTCAAATATAATTTGAAGACTTTCTTTTGCCAAGAGCTAGAACATTGGCTACTTTTAAAACACTGCCATACATTATACCTAATTCCACATTTGTAAATATTTGTCATCTATGGCAGGAAACAAAGCAAAACACAAGGGCAAAGAATAATCAGAAAAAAAACCTTGATGATTATAAAATTCTGGATACTGTATACACAATTCAATAGTGACAAACAATGAACTCACAGCTAATAATTCCAAGACAATTCTTTGCCCTGTTTCAACTACATCAAAACTTATAACTATGTAGAAAGTCTATTGTATCTTATTTGTATCAACTACAGCTCTGTCCCTCCTTTACATTTAATGTATGGGAGCAGATGAGGCTTTTCTCCATTTTGAAGATCATCTATGGATAACGGGTGAAGGTCCTGGGGAATACCAAGAGTAATAAGGCAATATACTTAGTTGTTAACTGTAAGCTAAAGATTCAAATTTTCATAGATGCCATTTAGAAGAAAAACCTATCAGTCCACTTCTGAAAAATAAGCCACTGGAAACACAAATAAGCACAGTTATACTCTGACACAGATGGGGCGCTACAAATTGCGTCTACTCATTAACTTTTAAAGAATTGAGCGTCAAATATTGACCACATCCATGGGAACTCACCAATTTGCTGAAAAACTTATCTCCCATCCTTGATAAACTTTAAACAATGAAATATCTGCTGCCTGATCATTTGAGCACCCACTCTTATCACCAGTTAGCGTTATAGCTAAGACCAAAGTATGCAAACATCGAAGCCTGATTATTTCCTCTTACAAATTAGATTTTAATTAAGGACAGACAAGACAGTCATGAGGTTATATTTTTCTTAAAATATGTCTAAATGGATGGTAGCTGATTAAAAATAACTTAATTTTAACAACAGTGACACAACAGTTATAAATACTTCTAAAGCATAATTAAGGAATAATTTAATTGCCTAACTTTGGCTCATTCTCTGTTTTCCTTCCAGGAATATGAAGTTAATGAAATGTAAAATGTCCAAGCTTGTTGGTCCTCTAAGCTTTAATTATATTAGAATAAAGATGCATATGGAAATATCTATAGTATATATCTATGCTTTAAGGTACCATGCATTCCAGTAACTATCTTGTGATTGATAAGAATATAAAATGGGCAATGGAGAAAGGAAATATCAGTGCCAAGTTAGTTAGGGAAGCTTCATGCGCTTCAACTGCATAGAAATTTGCAATGACAGATATTTGGACAAAAATTTTCTAGACAGAGAGGTACCTTCCGCACAACTTTCCAAGGATCCGTAAGTGCAATCCACATACAGGAAAAGGTGAGCCGGCTGATCCTAGAGGAAGGCACATTTCTTTTTGAAGAATGTTGGCGGTGAATGTCAGAGAGATACTTCTGACATTGGAAAGGTCAGGACTTGGAAGGGCCCAGTGTTAGAGTGAGTAAGACAGACTGTATTTGGCACTACATTTATACTCACAGAAGAGGCATGGATTGTACCTAGGAAGATGTGAATAACATTGGCACACGGAAACTACTGAGCTAGACTGTCAGCTAATTGAATTGTGTTATTCTAGATATGCGATAAAAATGACCTGGCTCTTGAGTGTTAAGGAAGGAGTAAGTACTGTAGGAATCAATGCTTACTCATTTAAGAATATTTTAATATGTCTCGCATATTTAGATTATTATTATTATCTCACCATTTTGGCTAATAAAACTAAATATTATAAAACCACATGTGTTTGAAAAATGTGTTATCCTTCCATGTATATTTTTCTTATTATTGGACATCATATATATTAAGCACTTCTTTTTTTGGGGGGCATCACTGCCCTCTAGTGGGAGTAGGAGGCCCAGCTTTGCTCCTGGACAGCTGCTGCTGGATTTTAACTGCCAAACCCATGGGCCACAGTCCCGCACTCTACCACTATGCCATCGAGGCTCAGCCACTGTACTTTAGCACTTTTATAGAACATTTGCTTATACTCTCATGGATCAAAAAAGCTGTGCAGTGCTTCTGGATATGCACTGAAATATTTTAATGATATCATATTTTAAGACATGTTTGTAACTTACATGAGCAGCTTTAATAATAACCTGCTTTATATTTTAGTATTCAGGTGCTAATAAGAAAGTTTGGTGTTTGACATCCCCTTTCTTTCCAGAGGAAAGATGAGACTGTCTGCTCCTTTAACGAGTCACCGCCATGATGCACTGGGATAGATTCCATGACAGTGAGTATTTTGTGGGTTTTTAATATGCAACTGAAAATTTAGTGAGAGTCCTAGTTTTTCTTAAAATAAGCAAGGAGGAATTTAACTATTTACCATTTTACGTTCAATCAATCCTTTGGAAAAGACCAAACCAAACTTGCTGCCATCAGGCACCCCTGACTCACAGTGACCCGGAGGTCAGGGTAGAACTGCCCCTGTGAGTTTCAGAGGCTGTGACTGTTGCTCTCCATCAGTCCTATGGAACTGTCAGGCAAAATGGACAACCATTTCTTGCATTTGTTAAACTAAACATCCAGGGCAATGAAAAACAAGAAGAAACTGAAAACTTTTCCAGTTTTTTCCTAATGCCTGGTTTTGCGAAAAGTGGGTTTTTGACTATGCCGAGTCACTCCAGTGGGTTTCAGTGAGAGGACTGCCGACCCTCTAAAAGAGTAGGAAATATTCCTACACTACACATAAATGAGAAACATGGCATTTTGCATCAGGTGAGAACAGATTATTCCCTCAGGAATTAGGATTGTGATAAAATTTTGATTAGGTTCTGGCAACACTTCCCTGTCCTGCCCGAGCGTCTTTTGACTCTACCGATAATTAAGGAGGCCTGCTGGGGTGCTGGGTTGTACTTTGGGTCAGCACACAATGCCAGCAGTTCCAATTCAATAGCCACTTACATGGAAGAGAGATGAGCCTCTTTGCTCCCCTTCAAGTGTACAGCCTCACCACTCCCAGAAGCAGTTTTACTCTGTCCTAGAGTCACTATGCTTTGAACTCCACTTGATGGTAGTGCATTGAGGACAAGTTAAAAGCTAGAATAGTTACCTTTTGCCACTTAGCCAAATCAGACTCACAGAGACCTTCGGCATTGCTGGAGTGATCTGTGTTAAGTAAGGTTTTCTCAGTCATTATTGATAAAGATGCAAATTACAAGCCCTGTCTACTGCGGCAAAGCTTGGTGGATTGAAGTCACCAATGTTTAGTCCAACAATGAAGGGCAAATCATGTATGTTATCCACATACTTAAAATTACTTTACCCCTTCTATAAATCCAGGCAAGAATGTGCTTTGGTAGGAATACAGTTCCAAGATTCTTTAAACAGGATCCTTTCACTATAGTTTTTTATCGAAAAGCAAATTGTGAGTTTCCAGGTATTTTTTTTTTCAGATTAAATTTAAGAGATACTACAAAGCTATGGTTAATACTACACCCTTGACCTTCTTTATATATTAATTCTATAATACACTATAAGTCTCAAATATTATGAACAATTACACAAACTTTGTTTTACCATAAGTTTACTCTATTAAAATCTAGACTTTTCTTTGACTGTATCCATATCTTCCTTGAGAAGGTTCATTTTACTTTATTTCTTATAGAGTATATATGTAAAAATATTTTGGAGATATATGTATCCCTTTATAAATCATAAGAAGCCACAGAATGTTATGAGATGAAGAAAAAATTTAAATGGTTAGCAAGTAGTCTTAAAAACACTAGTTTCATATATAAAACAAAGTTGGAATATGAATGTTCAAAAGTAGTGTATTTTTATTTAGCTTGTTGTATTAGTATTAAGGCATTCTCTTCAGGATAACATTTTAAAATTGCCTTATGGATTTCAAATGATTTTGCTAAAAATGTTCAATATGATGGACATATTTTGTTCATTGTTATTTTAACATTCAAATCACTAATCATGTATTTAACTACCAGTATCATGTATGATAGGTATGTTTATTATGCCACCCTAGCCGATAAACACATGTGGGATTAATTGAAGAACAGAGAGATAAATGACTCTGCAAGCTTCTCCTTTCTTGTCTTTTGTTCTTTGATGATTGGATCAGTGTGTGCCTTAGCTGCCTCAACTGCTGAGCTACACTACCTGTGGGAGACCCAACACGTGGATTGTGTCGCTATAATTTGATTTACTTCAAGACCTGCTTTGTCACACTGCTAGTGCATAAAGCACTTGAGCTGGAGACTGTCAGACCCTGGTTTTGGACTGACTGTTGGTAACTTGCTCTGCTGTTTGCTGCCGGTGGTCAGATTGCCTGAATTGCCATATGGAAGACTCAGTTGTCTGCTTCCTTATCTTGCACCCAGCAGCCCTCATGATTTGAATGACTGCCAGTATATTAAAGGACTACCAGTGTATTTACTGTCTCACAGAAGTGAGTTGCAATGAGCCAATTGTACTATTTTATAGACTAATTAGCTTTCTATGATTTATGTTGTATCTATCTATCTATCTATCTATCTTTCTATCTATCTATCTATCTATTTATCTATCATCATCTATCTTTCGAGCTATCTAATCATAAGTGTCTAGGTCTTGTTCCTCTAGAGAACCCAGATGGACACATTCCTTCATTTTTCTTCCTTTCCAAATTAAAATAACCTATGCTATCCTAAAATATTAACTTTTTGGCGTCTGGAGCAAAACTTAGGAATTTAAAGAAAAAAATCATAGTTTTAAATATTAACTTGTCCACTTCTCATTTTTCTCTCCACTAGAAAACTTCTATTTATAAGAATATCTTAGGCTGAGCCCCGGTGGCGTAGTGGTTGTGCACGGGACTGCGGCCCACTGGGATGGAGGTTCAATTCCAGCAGTGGGGCTGGGCCTCCTACTTTCACCACTGGAGAGCAGTGATGCCCCCCCCCCAAAAAAGAAGAATATCTTAAATTGTATCTTTTACTTCATCCATAGCCCATGATACACCTTAAAAATCACAAATTTAGGAGATTGTCAGACATAGCATAATAGTGTTGCTTTCACTATTTGTTGCTTATATGAGAATGACCTAAAGAAATCATGATAGATTTACATGTGAACACATGTGGTATAACTTTAATGAAGCCTTTTCTTAGCTATAATGATCTTAATAAAAAGTACAATGAACTCTTTTTGACTGCATTTGCTTGTTATAATTTTGTGTGTCTTCTAGCATATATGAAAACTAAGCATTTTGATGACTGTGTATTGTAATTATTCATGCCACTATTATTTTGTATTCTGAAATCTTGCTATGGTATTTTTTTGCTGCCAAGGATACTGCTTATACTTATACCCAGAAATGGCTGTTGTTACCTGCTGTCAAGGGGAGTCAGACTCATGTTGATATCATATGTGCAGCAGAGCACTGCTTCTTAGAATTTACAAATATACTACTTTGCAGATGTAGTATATCAGACTTAACTTCTCACACAGCTACTGTGTGGGCAGTGTATGGTATTTGATTCATCTTATCCTTTTATTGTTTATTTTTTGTTTATTTTTTGTTTATTTAATTGGGAGGTGTTTAAAATGTTTTGGGTAACAGCTGTAAGAGTAGAATAAAACTTGTTATCAAGATTGGGGAAAATGTAAAATCAACAATGAAGCAACAATTGACCTGAGCAACAATTCTTACCAAAAAACACATTGGACAGTTCAGTCAGATCTCTATCAAGTTTATAATAGCAATACAGATTTTCCACTTATTTTGCTTATTGAAGTGACTGAACATACACATTTTTAGAAAAAGTTTGGAAATTATATAAAAAGACATTTTCTCCTCCAACTAATAAAAATTGCTAGGTGTCATCAAGTGGATTTAGACTTTTATGGACTCTCTGAACAACAGAAATAAACACCACCTGGTCCTATGGAATCCTCACAAGTTTTGTGATGTTAGAGTTCACACGTGTCAATCCACATAACTACTTTGTAAGTACTGTTTAGCTTTTGTTGTTGTATAGATGTGTGATGGGAACTTGTGTAAACATAATTTTTATGTTGAAAGGATTATTTCTGTAAAGGTTGGCCTTCAAACAAGCAGCCATTTAACTGAAGTATTAATTCAGTCCACTTGGAAGAAGCACACCAGCCTGCGTGATCCAAGGATGATAAATAATACAATCTAAATGTGAAGAAGGGAATAGTAACAGGGCTTAAGTTGTGAACACTGAGTTTTCACAAGGCTATAGTTGATTGTAGGAGCCCAAAATCTATGTGCAGGGTCCACACATAGGAAATTGTCTATGATCATATTTATGAGAGGTAAATAGTCTTGTTGTCAGAGAGCAGAGCAGAGAGAGTTATCTTAGATATAGTTAAATTAAGATGTAACAATTTATTTGATCTCCATTTAATTGCTTTTTCAGTTTGAGGAAAATCAATGAAGAAATACATACGGATTAAGTCTCTGCTGAATTCCGTCTGAACACTGACCAGGGATGTGGGCAGTCTTACTATTATGCAGAGCACATTGAAAAGTGGATTGTGGCAGAGGTAGTTAGGTTCAAACATGACATCATCTCTCGCTTGGCTCATTTAAATTTGCTCCAGTTTTTACTATTTTTGCTTTCTTTTTAAATAAGGTTTTCCTATGCTATTTTGTTATTGCTGTCAGAATTGTTTCTTTGTTTTTTTACTGTTATTCAGTATATGACATCCAAAGTGGGTTAATACATAAAGATAATAACTGGATTAATGGTTTCCTGGGGACACAACAGAGGAGTTCAGAGGGTTCTGGAGAGCTAGTAGCAGATTACAGAAAAGGAGAAAATACTTAAAAACTGGTTGTGGCAATTATTGTGCAACTTGCCTTGACATGACAACTATTGAATTGTATGATATTTTCATAATTTGAATTATTTCTTACCCAAGCAAAAAAAGCATTCCTACCCAAATTAAAAAAACTGTTATTTAATATTAGAAATAAGATGTACATGTATATTCTCAATATTATTCAATTGATATAGCCAGAGCAACCAGAAAGAAAAAGAAATGAAAGATGTACATATTGGGAAGTAAAACCTAAAACTATAACCTTTTACAGATGACATTATCACATATTTATCTAGAAGAACTGAAGAAACCACAGGAAAATCACCAGAACTAATAAATTCAGCAGACTGGCAAAATAGAATTATAATGTAAACACAAAAAAATCTGCCAGAGCTTTATGCTTCAGGATCAACAGGATGAAAAGGGAATTATGAAAGCAATTAAATATAAAACACAATGAAAAGAATAAATTATCTTTGAAACAGAAAACTATAAAACATATGAAGAGAAATTATAGAACAGCTTTATGAAGTAGAAGGACATTCCATGTCCATGGATTGCAGGATCTAATATTGGTAAAATGTCAACTTTTAAAAAATATTGACAGATTCAATAAAAACCCCAGCCAAAATTGCAACAGCTGCTTCGAAGAAATTATAAAGACAATCATCAAGTATATAAACATATGAAATATTACTTGGCTGTGAAGATATGTGTCCTGTTTCATGTCAGACACACAGGGATCAAGAGACTGTAAGCTGACTTGCTTACATCAGTCACAAAAAGATACACACTGTATAATCTCACTTATATAAATTAGGAAAAACTTCAAAATGTGAAATATTAATGAATTCCAGCAATAGAGGTAAGAAGAAAAATTGATCATTTGCTTAGAGGTCATATTTGATATTTGTGGTAGTGGATCAATTTAGAAAAAGAATGGGCACACATTTTGAAACATGCAGTCAATAAAAATTATTTAGCTGCTGTATACTTTATAGTGCATCTATTTACAAAACTAAACTGATACTGGAACAAGCGGGTTTTCTTGAAGGAAAGAATGAACCTCAACCCAATCCTCACATTTACAAAAATTATCTAAACATATGTCAAAAAACTCATCATAAGGACTAAAACCACAACAAAACTTTTAGGTAGGGATTACATTTTGAAGAGGCCTATTTTTCACAATAAGGTCTTTTATCTAACACTAAAAGAATGAACAATAAAAGATTTAATAGATAAATGAGATCTCATCAAAGCTATTTTTTTTTTTTTGCATCTTTGCCCTCTGGTGGTCGTGGGAGCTACCCAGAGCTGCTCCTGAGAGCAGCCGCTGGATTTGAACCGTCAAGCCCGTGGGTGCAGTCCAGCACTCAACCACTTATGCCACCGGGGCTCAAGCAAACTAAAAATTTGTGTTCATCAAAATTTCACCAAGAATATGAAGACACAAATTGAAGATTAGGGAATTTTATTTATTTACTTTTGGAAGTTATATATTTGATAAGGGTTCAGTATCCAAACTTGGATAAAGAAATCTTGGAACTTACCTCATTTTTCAGGTCATAAGACATACTTCTTTGGGGCTGGGGCAATTGGGTTCAGTATATTTTTTCTTGTTTTCCTGCTCTGAAAACTGGTATTTCTTATGGTCAAGTGTGTCTTACTATCCAAAAATTATAATAATTATAAAAGAAAGACAGCCAAATGAAAAAATAGGTAAGGAACTTGAATAAACAGTCACTTAAAGAAGAAATGTAAAAGATCAACAAGCACATAAGATTATGTTCAACATCATTAGCTATTAAAATCAAAATCAATACTAATGACGTATCATTTCACATTCACAAGGATGTGATGGCTAATAAATTATTTATTTATATTATGGTAGAACTGCAACCTCATTATATTTTCAGCATACTGTTCAAGATCAAGTGCTCATATTTATTACCACAATTGCCTCTGGTAAGATCACTTCCTATAACCCCAAAGAGACATCAATTGTTTCTGGATTTTGCTTGCTTGGGGTTTAAGATTTTAAACACCACACACACATACACCGCCCCCTCCCCCCCCCCCCAACACACACACACACTTCCTCTAGAAGACCTGGCTTCTATGTACTCCAAATGCTGTCATGGACTTAATTTATTCAAATAAACTTTTGAGGTTTTGACAGACTATTTATGTATCCACACA
>PVJH01030094.1:0-25226 GCA_004026705.1 Nesogale talazaci
TGTAAGGGTTCCCAATAATAGGATTTATTTTAAAAAGTAAAAGGAGAGGGAGAGACATAGCTAACTCTTACAGTAAGTTTGTCATACTCTGGTGGTTTGTGTGTTGCTGTGATGCTGAAAGCTAAGTCACTGGTATTTTCATTTTTTTGGTTTTGTTTTGTTTTTTTTGGGAGGGCACCAGTGCCCTCTGATGGGAGCAGGAGGTCCAAACTTGCTGCCAGAGAGCTGCTGCTGGATTTGAACTGCAACCCAGTGGACAGCAGTCCAGCACACAACCACTAGGCCACCAGGACTCAGCCCCACCAGGACTCAAATATCAGCAAGGCCATGGCTCCAGAGTGGCTCTTATAAGGTTGCGGTGAAGCTATTGTTGAACCTCCAGTCAACTGATGCTAGAAGATCTGAACAAAGCAGGGACTGGAAGCACCAAACAGATTGGCTCACTCATATGGCCAGCAAATTCATGGAAGCTGGATAAGAGACCTCAGCTTCTTACTTTGCTGATGTCACTGTCGGGCAGTGTGTTATGCTAGGTTCTTAATAGAAGCAAAACCCGAGACACATATGAGTATCTATACAGATTATGATTGATTTCTAGTAATAGTTTGATTTCAGTTATAGACATGGATTAGTCCTTTCTAGTTCAAGTCCACAGGTCAGATGTAAGCTGAAGGCTTCTCCTGACTCCTCCAGCTGTAGGGACTGAAGAACAGGAAACAAGAAGACCACAGGCTGGTAGATACAAAGCTAATAAATTGGCAATTGGATGAATGAATCCAAGATTGGCAGTCTGTTGATGGCACCTGAGATTAGCAGGCAATATCACAAAAGGTAATGAATCAGACCCAGGATCGAAATCCAGCAGTAGAAGTTTAGCTAGCTTCCACACAATGTCGATTTATACTTAGAGTAGAACACACCCTGAATGAAACTTCCCTTAATCGTATCAGGAATGTGACTGGATTAAGGATGTATATTCTCCCACAACTGTTTGGCTGCTTCTTCAAAGAGCTTACCATGGAGTTGACCAAATTGTGTTAGATCATGTCAAGGGAGAATCAATGCTTATTCAACTTGACATAAACCTTAACCATTACATGTGACTTGAGGGACTTTATAAAAGAACATTTTGGCTTTCCTTAAAGTGAATGTCCAAGGACGCCAGATAATAACTGCAATGCCTCTTATAATCTAGTCTCAAAACTATACCGTCTTTTCTACTATATTGATTACACATGTGAACCCTATACAATATAACAGAAAAGTATGAATACCTGTAGCCTAGACCCATGAGAGAAATCTTGGAGGCTGGCTAGAGTAAAGAAATTGAAATTCATTTCTTTTTCTGGGCTAAAGAGGAGTCGTTTTTTCTTAACAATATTGCACCTGCAGCAAATCCTTTTTTTCCTAATCAATAAAGAAGGGGGATGTTTGTTGGGTAGGCAAACAAATAACAGTACAAGCATACATTTCTAAACAATAAACCTCTTTGGTGACCACCATATAATCAGTCTCTACATGGCTTCTCCCTGCTTAATAACCAGAAGAATTTTCTCTTGTGTCCCTTATGCTTGGTTTGTACAAGCCAACTTTGTCACTCTGATTGAATAGACAGACAGGCTTCTCATGGGGCAAGGCTGCACTGATGAATTGCTCTCTGGGCAGTAAGAAAGGGAAAATAACAAGGCTGATGTAGAAAATAGAGTTAGTTTCTTCCTCTCTGGGAAGCGAAGAGTAGATACTGCTTTTACCATGTTGGGCTAATCACAGGTGCTTAATTTTGAAGCTATTACATGCTGGGCTAATGTCCAGCCTGAAGGAAAATGTTCTGTGACTGCTTTCAAGGCAGTTGTTTTGGAAAGTGCTGGAAGCTTTTTCCAAGGAGTGTGCAATGAAGGAAAGAGATGACAGAAGTTTTATTACAAAATGTCCATGGTTATTAACATTTGATGCGTCGATAATAACCATGACACAAATGAGTTTCAAGGAAAAGTGATGTCACCTCCTTGATATTCTGTGCTGTGCTTGTCACTTAAAACTTTAGGAAAAAGAGCTCAAAGTAAGCAGTTCATAAATCTTTAAAAAAAAAAAAAAGACCCTTTCCAGATTGGCAACTCAAAGCCCATCAATAGGAGAAGTGACATCCTCTTACAGAGTGGTTGCAGGGAGGAGATGAGTCAGTTAAAGTGTAGTGTAGTAACAATGAAATATGCATCTTTCCTCTAGTTCTCAAATGGTTCCTCCCACCCACTATCATGCTCCCAGTTCTACCAGACAAGTCTGGCTAGAGCAAGGGATGTACACTGGAGTAGGAAACATGGGGAAGTTAGGATAGATGTTCCCTCAGGACAAGTGATGGGATTAGTGGTACTGGGAAGCTGGAGGGATGTGGAGTAGAAAGGGGGAACCAATTTCAGGGATCTATATATAACCTCCTCTCTGGGGCATGGCCAACAGGGAAATGAGTGAAGAAACACTTTGGAAAGTGTACGATATGAAAGAGCAATAATAATTTGTAAATTATTAAAGGTTCACAGGGGAGGGGGGAAGGGAAATATGGGGAGCTGGAACTGGGGGCCTAAATGGATGGTGGATATTTTGAGAGTGATGATGACAACAAGTGTGCAAATTAGACCTGAATACAATTGATGTATGTATGGATCATGAGGGGAGGTGTATGAGTACCCAATAAAAGGATTCATTACAAAAAAGGGGGGAGGGGAAAGAAAAGTTTGTACCAAGGGTTTAAGTGGAAAACATTTGGAAATGAATGTGGCAACATGTGCGCAAATATGATTGATACAGGTGATGTATGGAATGTTATAATAGCTGTAAGAGCCCCCAATAAAATTATTTTTAAAAACCCTTTTTCCTTGTACAAAAGGTATAAAGCAGAAACCATCAATTTTCTTCCTACACCATCAAAGCCTTAAATTGAAGACATGAATCCAAAGATTCTCAAATAAATAAAATTTTTTCTTCCAACCAAGATAGCTCAACTTCATACAAAATGCTTTGAATGTAACTTTCCTTATGAATTAGCCCATTTTCCTTGTCGACACAATGTGTAGAAAATCACAGTAAGCATAAGCTATAGCAGACACAACTGAAACATTTGCTTCCTGAACACAAATGAAACCAAGTGCCACTGAGTTGATTCTTACTCCTAGTGATCTTATATGAGGGGTTTTGAAATTGTTAGTCTTTCTCCCTTGAAGGTGCTGGGTGAGGCTGGTATGGTGAGGTGACCAACACCACGCGGGATCGCTCCCTCCCTTACGGAGACAGGCAAGTTAAAGAATTGCCTTAGATGATGATTATCTGGTGTTCACCAAGGTACACAGTCTTCCTATGATTTTAAAGATAGAAATGAAAAAAAAGATGAAAACGTTATATGGAGGCCATGTAGCAATATTGTAGAGTAGAATGGGTTGTTTTGAAAGGGTCTCAATTGAGGAGCTTTATATACCTGAAATAAGTATAATTCACTTTCTCTCTTATAACTGTTAAATATATCATGTCAAAAATCCAACCATTACACAAAAGCAGAAGTACTCGGGGACGTGTGTGTGTGTGTGTTTTCATTCAGCCACAGTGCCTTTGAAACAGATCCAATCCAAACAGTGCCTGAGAGAGGATTCCAGGACAGTTACATTTGAGGCAGGGAGGTCAGTTCAAAAGGTAATGGTGATCATTTTTTATATTTCAAAGAGGTCAACTTAATAGATTTTCCTTGAAGGTCACAGGGCACACATTATGAAGAAAGTTCAAGAAGATGGAAAGCTGAGTTGATGAGGAAAAGGCAAACAACAGTACACCAAGTTCATTGGGAAGCATTACCTCATCAGACTGAAGCTCTCGTCTTGCCCCTGTAGAGGGTTTTTGTTTTTGTTTGTTTGTTTCCCAAGCCCAAAGAACTTTAAAAGGAACATGATTTGACTTCCACCAAAATGTGAAAATTGCTGTTTGACATGATGTAAATCAAAGAGTCTAGAATTCTTCAGCTAGGGCTAGAGTCTGAGAGCAGGGGTGGGCAAACTGCAGCTCTTTTGGTATGTGCATATGGCTCTGAAGTAAAAATTTTAAAGATATTAGTAAATAATGATGATTGCATTTCTTTGCAAAGATGTATTTGTGACTCCCGGATAATTTTGAAATTGTTGTGAGGGGCAGGATCTGCTCTTCTATCTCAAAAGATTGCCGGCCCTTTAAGCATAGGCTTCTAAATTTATTTAGCGTATCAGCTCCTTTTCAGGTAAAAAAAAGTCTACTTAGTGCCATCCAGCAATTAAAAACTTCTGTCTTTGTAGAAGACACTGGGATACAGTGTAGATATTTGCTCTTACAGTCTTTCTGGATTATCCCAGAGTCCTACAGGGGAGGGATCTCTCATTTTGAGCCCAATGGGGCAAGGAACCCTGGTGGGAGTAGTGGTTGCAGATTGGGCTGAGATCTGCATGTTCTTCAATTTGATGCCACCAGCTACTTTGCAGGAGCAAGAAGGGGCTTTTTACTTCTGTAAAAAGAGAGCTACAGTCTCAGGCATTCACAGAGGAAATTCTTCTGTGCCCAGGAAGGTCACTCTCCTCCAGCATCGACTTGACGGCAGTGAGTTTGAGAGATGCGTTAGAGACGTGAAAACATTACCATCAGCAGTGTATAAAGGTATATGGAGGATATGTTACACACACACAAATAGTTACATGTTTGGTTATTTTTGTTTAATAAAAGTTTCTATGATTTTATAATAATACTTTACTTATGTCATATGTGATACATGTATCATTTTGCTGATAAGTTAATTAGCCACGTTCAAAGCTGGATAAAGCATCTTTACAGACTTAGCTTCATATCTTATGCTACAGTGTGAGTTTTTCAGTCCAGCATAGAAAAGGAGGGGGAAGGAATGGAAGGTGAATGGAGGATGGCGGGGAGGTGGGGGCAGCATGAGCAGGCATCTCCCCCAAAGAATTGGAGCTGATTTTAGGATCTCCCCACTTCTAATTTTGAATTTCTCTGGAGCTAACCACATGCCCCGCCATGAGTTGAAGTGACAAGAAGATTCATGGGAGGACGTAACAGTTGCTGGTGTGGTTCCTTGCTAGTCTGTGTCAACAGTTGAGCCAGCAGATAAAGGACAATGCATAAGAGCTGTTTGCCACCCTGCGTGGATCTGTCAAGTGTTCGAGAAATGCACCTATGGTTTCATTTTTGTTGTCACATGCCCTCGAATACTCGGACCCAAAGGGGCAAAATTGGGGAAGGGATTCTGGTTAAAAAAAAAAATACTTGCACCTTGGCAAGCTGATGTGATATAAAGCCACGATATCACTTCAAAGAGGAAAGTGTTAGATGCCTGTCCCACAGTCTTGTTCTTCATTGTCTGTCTATAAATCTAGTAATTTCATCACCTAATATTCTGGATTCCTCTTCTTGAGCACTTTATCCCGAATGCATCTCTTGTCTACTCTACCCTTTTCATAAGTCTCACAGTCATTCTTGAACATGTCCCACTTCTAAGCTTTTTCACACTCAACCTTTCATTAAACATCTTTCTGTAACAATTCTTTCCACTCAGCTTTCGCTTAGACTTACTCCATTATATTCTTTGACCTCATTGGGATCATCTGTCTGCTGGAATCAACAGCTCTCTTCTCCTTTATCCTTCTAATTCAGATTCAATGCTGTGGACCATCACATTAATGGCTCTAAGCTTTGCATGAACTCAAATAGCTTCCATCTCAAGGTTTCACCTGAGCAGCCAAGAACTGCTAGAGGAAGTTCAACAACAGTGCTGATTGCTAACACTGGAAATGCAAAATGATCACTGATCTCAAATGGGTCTTTGCACTGTCCTGAATTCCCTTCTATATTGATATCATCTTGATCTCAATCTGAATATCTATATACTAGGAGAGGAGAAAGAAGGCAGAGAGAGAGAACTGTTTTTCCCTATATAAGAAATAATGTTCTTTTATTCTATGCCTATTCTCCTCAATGAAACCATTTTGTACACAATATCACAAGGATATTACTTCTGATCTCTCTCAAATTTTCTGTAGTATTAATTGATCTATTTCCTGCTTTCAATATTGCTTATAGTCTTTATTACTTCTTTTTTTCAAGTAACTTTCTTTCACCTTATATCTGGATGCCTGTTAAGAGAAAATGGATCATTTAAATCTATGTTTAATCCCTTCTGAGCATCTTCCGTTGGTTGAAAATTCAAAATGTGTTCACTCCCTGCGAGACTTTACCGACAATGAGCCTGATGGAGCTACACTAAATGTAGTCAGAGACCTGGACCTGGAGGAACCACATGGAGACCCATGCCAGTGCTGAGATGCTTCCACCACTACTGGATCCACAAACTTTCTTGCCATTGGCCTGTGGTCTCTGCATTCGGTGTTATTGCATGTGTTTTGTTGAGTCTGAAGAGGAACTTATAGATTGGTATTGAACATATGGGCTAATATTAGACTTATGGATTTTGTCTGGACTCTGCTGGAATGCTTTCTCAATATTCAATTGCTCATGAAACCCCGTGGGACCAGTAGTGGGAATGAAGCTGCTGGATAGGTGGAGGGAAGGTGGGGTGGAGAGGGGGAGCCAACTTTAGGGATCTACCTATAACCCCCTACTGCGGGGACAGACACTGGGGGAGAGGGCAAGGGGAGACATCAAACAGTGTAAGTTATGAAAAAACAATAATTTACAAAGTGTTGAGATTTGGTGGGGGAGTGGGGAGCAAGGATGGAGAGGAAGGGGTGGGAGGCTGAGGTCAGAGGCTTGGATGGAAAGGAGGAGGTTCAGAGAGTGATGACAGCTAAAGGCAAGTGAAGAAAGCATGGCACAATATATATATTTATGTATTATGAGAAACGATGTATGAGCCAATAAAATGATTAAAGAGAGAGTAGACAGAGAGGAAGGATATTCTGAGGAAGAATGGTGTGGCAGTTACATAATCTCCTGTCAGCTGCAAAGGGGCGGAGTCTAGCCTGTCAGTCAGGCCATAGCCAATGAGGCTTCTGTGTGGGCATGGCCTTCTCCTGAGAATTCTGGGAACTCCTGTGATCCTCTCTGGAGGCAGAATACACTCTTTGCTTTGTCTTTCTGTGACAAGCTGCATGGAGTTACACTGATGCAGCCTGACCGTGGAATTGGTGGAGTCATATGGAGACAGCAGTGCTGAGCAGCTTCTACCACCACTAGATCCACAAGACTTTCCACCCACTGGCCTGTTATCTTCCTGCGTTCAGCATCATTGCATAAGGAGGAATTCATGGACTAGTGTCGACATATGAGGTAATATCAGATTTATGGACTTGATCTGAACTGGCCTAAGGATGCTTTCTTAATGCACAATTGCTCTTTGCTATAAAGTTCTCTCTTACACATAAAACAAATCAGATTCACATTCACACTGCTACATAAAAGAACCCCAAACACAGGGAGTCCAAGAGAGATAAACCTCCCAGGGCCAGCAATGAGAGTAGAGATACCATGAGAATATGGGAAAATAGGGGATAAAAGGGGAACCAGTCTCAAATACCAACCTAAAAACCTCTCAGGGGGGACAAACAATGGGAAAAAGGGGTGAGGAGCAATGGAGGATGATGCAAGATATAAAAATAATAATCTATAACTTATCAAGAGTTTGTGAAAGTGAATGGGCAGGGAGGGGGGAAAGAGGAGCTGATATCAAGGGCTCAAGTAGAAAGAAAATGCTTTGAACGTGATGATGGCAGCATACATTCAAATGTGCTTGACACACTGCATGGATGTATGGAGTGTGATAAGAGATGTAAGAGCCTCCAATAAAAGTATTTAAGGGGGAAAAAAATCCAAACATTGTCCAAATTGGACAATGAGTCCAATTGGAGAGTGCGTATACGTTTCCCTGCACTTCCTTGAGAACTGCCCCTCAGTGGCAGGAAATATAATTTATATTTCTATTTTTCACATTTTATTCTCAGCCAGACAGATAGTCAACTCCCAGTATTTGTGAAAATCTATCAAATTCTTTAGTTCTGTTTTCTAAATGAAAGCCTCTATGAAAACTAAGACCCCCTATAAGGCTGTGAAGTAGAGGATGGAGAGAGTAAGTAGACCAAATCCTTAATCCTGTGAAGTTCTTTATCTTTGATTGCATCTTGCAAATGTCTTTACAGAGGATTTGTAGAAGGATTTATAAAGTTAAAAAATGCTGTGGAATCTTTAACAAATAATCATTTTACACTATAGAGTTCATCAATAGCAGCAGCAATGGAGTGACGTGTAATAAATTAAATATGAAGTGTAGTCGAAAGTTACAGTGCTTCCAGACATCAACCACCTGTCACATCAAAGGCAAGGCAGGCAGGTATCGTATTGAGTTTATTGAATAAGCAGCCACTATTAACAAACCAAGAAAGGAGAAGACAATAGAGAAATACCATTACAATTTTCAAAGAAGTGAAAAACAATTCCTTTGTTTTTCCCCTTCATTACTAGTGCATCAGAATGGAAACAGCTTTAAATAAAACAAATTCTTCTTCAGACAATGTTAGATAGAACCATAAACAACTACTTACGTAGGTTGAAAATAGTTGAACATTCGTGTATTAATATGGTTTCATCTAAAACTATGTATACTAAGTAGTGCTACAAATTATGGGATTTCAAAGATAAATATACTTCTCACTCTATTAACCCATATTTTATTCTCTTTTATTTCATAAGAATGTGAAGAGGTTTACTAAAAGATTTACAATGAAAAGGGAACACCTAAATTGATAACATTTTCACAGAAAATGTATGTGGACATTCAAGGTCAGGGATATTTTATATGATGCCTGTATGTCCTATGTATGCACTCAACCATTTTGATCCAAACCAGGGATCAGAGTCACTGTGTGCCTAGGACATGGGAGAAGGGTCCCAAAAGGGCAGGTTTTGCATATAAGTGAATAACCTCATAAAGCAAGCTTTTTTCCCAACTAATTCTGATTCAGACAAGAAATTATACATTAAATGTTTAAGTACCAGAAGGAAAAATGTTCTAAAATATTTTTTCAATTGTTTGTTTGTTTGGGTGCTGATATTGATGTTGATATTGATATGATATTGATATTGATGTTATGCTTCTTTTTCTGTTTGTTTTTTGTTTTGGGGGCATCACTGCTCTCTGGTGGTGGGAGTAGGAGGCCCAGCCTTGCTGCGGGATTTGAACCTCCAACCCAGTGGGCCGCAGTCCTGCGTACAACCACTATGCCACCAAGACTCAGCCCTGCTTCTTTCTTTTAAACAAATAAATCTAATAAGTTCCTGGAGAGTGTGTAAAAAAAAGAAAAAAGAAAGAGAGACAACTCAAAATGTTTGATTTTACCTATAAAGCCTTATTGTGGTCTAGTTCCTTCTTCCAGACCATGATGAGTTCATATCATTCCTTCCTTTTTGTTTGTTACTCCAGCCCTTATGCCCTTTGATTAATGCCTCCATGTTCATCTTTGAAAGAGTCCAACTAAGAGAGAGGAACTTTTTTGAACCTTAGCATAGTGGAGCCCACCTTTTCTTCTAAAGATGAACACTCCCTAGCCTAGGACCTCATGCTAAGACTCCACTCTGCTCAACACTGTCCAACTCCAGAATGAACCTTCATCTAGGGTACTTCTGCTCATTTGTTGTTTTTGCTCTATTTCCTATTGACATCTAGATCACAGCTTCATTCTCAACATTGTACTATGGCATTTCAGCAGTAGGTACTACTAAGTTACATACATGTCACAGGAAAATTAGACCCTGAAACCCAGCCCCTTGTATTTTTCTTCACTTACCATTAGTGGTATTTATCCTTTCCTGTGTCAGCCCCTATTCTTATGTGAGAAGATGTGATATTCTTATGTGAAATGGGCACTGGATGAATAGGTGTACTATATTGTAACTGCCCTTTCACCCTCCCCCTAGAAGGTAGCAAACATGACAATTGCTAATGGATATAATGTATTTATGAGAAAATTGCTAGCTGAAGAAATCCAGAACTCTGTTAAACTATGTTATTGGAATAAAAAAAAGGAAAGGTTGGTTATTTATACCAGTAAATCTAGATAACCTGAACAGGGGTACAAAGAGAAGGAAAATAGGTGAAGATTATATATTCATATACATATCAAAAATTATCTCAAGGAAATGGCTCACACAGTTGTAGAGGCTGGAGAGTTTTAAGTTCATGAGTCAGATGTAGACTGGAGGGGTTTACGAACCCAAGTTCAGCATGTCAGATATCTGGCAACAGATAAGAATGAATCAAATGTGGCATTTAAAATGGAAGGTTGCTGAGGATTCCTAGAATGGGCCAGCAATATGGCAAGCTGATGGCTCAAGTCCAAAGAACCCAATGATGACGATCCAAATCCAGCAAAAACAAAACAATTAAAGTAAAACAAATGTTCATTGCTGGAGCAGGCCACAAAACTCCTTTTCCATTGACTAGCTGCTCATAGCATATTTCATATTAGAGGTGATTACATTTTATGGTATTATACTGGGGATGGCTACATCTTGTCTACCAAACCGCTGAGAATTCTGACCCAGTCTAGTTGACACACAATCTTAACTAACACGAGGGGCAATAAATGATGATCCTTGCTTACAGAAAAGCTTCCACTTTTATTATGCCCTTCTACCTTTTATTGCACTTTCTCCTGTTTGCTCTTTGTAGATGTTATTTTGCATGCAGACAGCAGGGCTGACTGATTAGAATTTAATTCCAAGAGAGAAGAATTTAGGCCTTCTCCTAATACATGAGCATAGGCATGCTGTGCATAAGATCAAATCCTGTGAACAAAAGGCTAACTCTGGGGAAACTAGGCTAATGATGGTGTATAATATTCTACTCATCCTTATTCAGTTTGCACTGTGAATAATAGATACCTGTTGGTCACATTATTAGAAATATATGGTCTGTGTTCTGCTTCAAACATTCTCCACTAAGAATTTGGGGAGTCGCAATGGTCATGAGAGTGTGTTTTAAACATAGTTATGAACAAATGTATTCAGGCAAAAAAGAAGCTTCCATGGAAGAATGGGTTGACAAATGAGACTCGGAGGAAAATATGACTGTGATATAGAGGACAGGAAGATGCTATGAAGAAGTAGTGGAGAGTAAGGTAAGATGTTATTATGCTGGCAAGACACAAGTGTGGGGGAAGAGTGAGAGTCCATTAATTTTCATGTCCCTGAATACTATGAAGAGATCTTGTGTCATCTCCTCAGGGAAGATTCTCTATCTGTTTTAGCTTTTATTTCCTATTGTGTTAGTCTAGGTAGACTAGAGTAACAAATTCATAGACACACATATGGATAGAAGCATAAGATTTATATACAAAAGGAATGGAACATTGAGAAAGCATCCCAACCCTGTCCAGTTCAAAGTCATAAGTCCGATATTAGCGTATCTGCACGATACCAGTCTATAAAGTCTCCTTCCGACCCTCAAAGTCACAGGTCAGTGGGTACAGAATCCCAGCACTGGCGCAAGTCTCCCCATGCATGGCTCCTCACTTCCAGGGCTCAGGGTCCATTAACAGCATCCAGTGGTGGTAGAAGTAACTCAGCGCTGGCAGGGCTCTTCATGTGGCTTCTCTAGCTTCAGAGGTCTGGTTCCATCAGGGCAAGGCTGTGTGGCTTCTCCTCCGGCTCCTCCAGCTCCTTGGACACTAACTTCTTGTCTTCTCCATTGTTCATTGTCTCGGAGACTAACTCCCAACAACTGGGGAAGATAGCTTCTCATCTCCATGAGTTAAATATCGCGAGATTTCCCAGAAGTCTCAGGAGAAAGCCATGCCCAAATGGAGGCCTCAATGACTACTCAATGGTTATCTCCAGATTAACAGGCCAGACTCCACCCCTACATCTCAATCATAAAATTGACATCTCGAATACATGACCACCACACCTATGAATATCCACTATTTACATGTATATATTTAACTGACTGGAATATAATTCAAACAGCACAAATTTCACCCTGTTAAATGTATTAGTCACCACTTTTTAGTATAGCCTCAGGAATTGACTCAAAAACAACAAAACAATTGTACTATTCTGAGGCTGTTCTGATTTGTGGGATCCCATGTACAAGGTCCCTGTGCCATTCACATGAATGAGGGCAGATTGGGTTGTGCTTTATTTATTTGTTCATCTATTTTTAATCCATCTCAGTCTGCAAACTCCACTGAAAGTTTTCCAGCATTGTTGCTGTTGCTGTTAGGTACAATTGAGTCTGTTCCAACTCATAGCTAAATACTGCATGGTTTGGCATTATCCTCATAATTGTTTCTATGCCTGAGCCCATTGTGCCAATCCATCTCAGTGAGGCCTTCCTCTCTTTTCCTGCCCCTTGACTTTACCAAGAAGGAAGTCATTCTCCAGGAGCTGATCTCTCCTGACAATATATTCCAAGTATTTAAGACAAAGCCTAGAAGAAGCACTGTGGCCATACTTCTTCCACAATAGATTGGTCTATCCTTTTATCAGTCTACAGTTGTGGCAGTCACCTAATCTGGTGTCAGTTTGAGGATGAAGAGGGTAGGGGTGAAGTCTAGCCTGTCAACCTGGTGATAGCCCATGAGACCTCTGTGTGGACATGGCTTTCTCCTCTGAGAATTTTGGAAAATCTGGTACTTCCTTCTTGGAAGCAGGAGACACTCTCTCACTCCCTTGGAGATACTCGACTGACAAGCCTGGTTCCCTGTGAGACACTGCAGCTGACAAGACACTAGTGCCCAGAGCCATGGGTGCAACCAGACTTCTGAAGCCAGAGAAGCCACAGAGAGAAGCCTGCCAGCACTGAGATGCTTACAACACCTTTGGATCCAAAGACTTTTCACCCACTGGCTTGTGATTGTCCTGCATTTGCATCATTGTATGTGTTTTGTGAGTTTGAAGAGGTTTTTATAGATTGGTATCAGACATATTGGTTAGTATGGGACTTATGTCCTTGGACTGGGTTGGGATGTTTTCTTCATGTATAATTACCCTTTATATAAAACTCTCTTATATACATATGTGTGTTTATGAATTTGTTTTTCTAGCTGACCCAGAGAAACACAATGGTACTTTTAATATTCTTCACCAGCACCACAACTGAAAGACAGCGATTCTTTTACAGTCTTCCATATTCAGTGCCCAACTTTCACATTCACAGGAGACAATTGAACATACTATGACTTGGGTCAGGGATAACTTGGATCTTAAAGTAACATCTTTACATTCCAAGTCTCTAAAACAGTGGTTCTCAACCTTTGAGTCATGACCCCTTCTGTAGTTTAACAACCCTTCCACAGGGGTCACCCGATTCATAACAATACAAAATTGCAGTTATGAAGTTGTAACGAAAATAATTTTATGGTTGGGGGGGGGGTCACTGAAAAAGGAGGAACTGTATTAAAGGGTCATTGCATTAGGAAGTCTTGTGCAGCAGTTTGACCTAATGCAGTGACTCTTTTGAGTTCCTGACTGCTGTTTCCCAGAACATCAATTGTGGATGCAAGAAAAAAAAATCTTTGCCAAGTTCAGCTTTTTTTCCCCATTTATCAAAATGTCAACTAGTCATCCAGTTATGAGGACTTGAGTCTTCTTGACACTGAGACAATCCATACAAATGTTGAAATCCTTGATTTTCAATCTTCCTCGCTTTTAGCATGCAAGATTGTGTCATCTGCATATGGCACAGTAAACCTTCCTCCAATTATGATGCTGCATTTTTCTTAAAATAACCTAGTTTCTTTTATAACTTGCTCTGCATAAAATTGAATAAGTATGGCGAGATGATACAACAGTGTTGCACATCTTTACTGATTTTAAATCATGCAGCATTCCCTTATTCTGTTTGGATAACTGTCTTTTGATCCATGTATAAGTTCTGCAGGAGAACAATGAAGTGTTCTGGAATTCGTATTTTTTCCTCAAGGTTATCTATAGTTTGTTATAATCCATAGAGTTGGCTGCTTTGGTATAGTAATGAAAACACAAGTAAACATTGTTCTGGTATCCTCTGCTTTGAGCCAATATCCATTTGATGTCAGCAGCCCTTGTTCCACATCCTCTTCTTAATCCAGCTTGAACCCCTGGGAACTATCCCTGTCAATGTACTAATGAAATCATTGGTAGATGATTTTTAGAAAAATTTTACTTGCATGTGATATAAATGATCTTGTTCTATAGTTTGAATATTCTGTTGAGTCAACTTTGGGGGGAATGTGTACAATTATGGATCTCTTCTTATCACATGGCCAACTAGCTGTCTTCAAAATTTTCTGGCTTAGTGCTTCCAAGGTTCCATTAGCTTGTTGAGATATTTCACTAGTTATTCCATCAAGTTCTGGTACCTTGGTTTTGGTTAATGCTTTCCTTCAGCATAATCAATGGCAATGAATTATTTTTGGTATAGTCACTACGTGTAATCTTTCCATTTTATGGTAGACATAAATTAAACTTCCCAATAAAAAGCCAAATACTGGTAGAATGGATTTAAAACAGAAAGAACAATGATAGTCTTTCTTTATAAAACACATGCTATATTCACAGACAAATAGGTTAAAAGGGAATGAATGGAAAAAGAATGCCTTGCAATATATCATATATGTAAACACATAAGAACTGCACCACCACTGCTTGCTCTACTAACTTGGTGCATTACATGGTGCAAGAGATCTTGTGGTGCAGTGGTCATATATTTGTATATATGGTGCATTGCAAGATATAGTTTCTCCAAAACAAAGTCAGGGGCTAACTTGGAACAGGCCATCAATTGCATATGTAGAATCTCAAGTTGAAGAATATTAAAACAAAGCTGTGAGAATCAAATATGACTTTGAGTAAATCCCACTTGAATTTTGAAAACATCTCAAGAATAGATTTTATTCACTGAACACTAATGACAAGCTGTGGGATAGCATCAAGGATATCATGTATGAAGGAAGCAAAACATAAAAAGACAGGAAAGAAAGAAAATATCAAAGTTGATGTCAGAAGAGATTCTGAAACTTGCTCTTGATCATAGAAGAGCTAAAGCAAATGGGAGAAATGATGACATCAAAGAACTGAACAGATATTTTCAAATGACAGCTCATGAAGACAAGGTAAAATATTATAATAAAATGTACAAAGATCTGCAGTTAGAAAACCAAAAAAGAAGACCATATTTAGTATATTAATAGGTGAAAGAACTGAAGAAAAAATTCAAACCTTGTGTTAGTCCAGGTAGGTTAGAGGGACAAATTTCATAGACACACATATAGATATAAGGAAAAGGTTTATATACAAGAGGAGCAAAACATTGAGCCCAGTGCAGTTCAAAGTCATAAATCCGATATTAACCCATATACCTGAAATCAATCTATAAAGTCTCCTTCCAACTCACAAAGTCACAGGTCAGTGGGTGCAGAATCCCGGCGCTGGCAGAGGTCTCCGTATGGCTTCTCGCTGCCAGGGCTCAGGGTCCATCAACAGCAGAAGCAACTTATCGCTGGCAGAGGTCTCCATGTGGTGCCCCAGCTTCAGAGGTCTGGCTCCATCAGGGCAAAGCTGTGTGGTCTCTCCTCTGCCTCCTCCAGCTTCTCAGGCGCTGCCATCTTGTCTTGTCCGTGATTCATTGTCTCTGAGACTAACTCCCAACAACTGGGGAAGATAGCTTCTCATCTTCATGAGGGAAATATGGCGAAATTTCCCAGAAGTCTCAGGAGAAAGTCATGCCCACATAGAGGCCACAATGGCTATTCAATGGCTATCTCCAGATTAACAGGCTAGACTCCACCTCTACATTTCAATCATAAAATTAACATAAGCACATGACTGCCACAAACCTTGAATTGAGATGTATAGTTATTCTATAGGTAAAATATTGAATAATGCAAGAAAATATCAAAAGAAGAGGGAGAAAACACAGAGTCATTGTATAAAAAATAATTTCGGGCTGAGCCCCGGTAGCATAAGTGGTTGAGTGCAAGACTGTGACCCATTGGCTTGGCAGTTCAAATCCAGCAGCAGCTCTCCAGGAGCAAGGCTGGGTAGCTCCCATGACCACCAGAGAGCAGTGATGCCCCCCAAAACAAAATAAAACAAAAAATAATTTCAACATGTAGCATATGTGTAAGAACTAATAGCACTGAAGGAAGAAGTCCAAGCTGCACTGACGGCATTAGCAAAACAAAGCTCAAAAATTTGATGGAATGCCCACTCAAATGTGTCAGTAAGTCGATGAAGCACTGAAAGCACTCACTAGCCTATACTAAGAGATTTTTACTTGTTTATTTATTTTAATTTTATGCTCATTTTAATTTTTTTAATTATTAAAAGATCATTTGATTGGGAGTTCTTATAGCTCTTATAAAAATCCATGCATCAATTGTCTCAAGCATATTTGTACATATGTTGCCTTCATTATTTTCTACACATTTACTTTCTACTTGAGCTCTTGGTATCAGCTCCTCTTTTGTCCCTCAACCGCACCTCCTGCCCCTTGACCCCTTGATAAATGATAAATTATTATTATTTTCATATCTTACACCTTCTGCTGTCTCTCTTCCCCCATGGTTTCTAATGTTCATCCCCCAAGGTGGGGAGCTGGGGACCTATGTATCAATCATTTATGCTAAGAAATTTAGAACACAGCTACCTGGTCAACGGACTGGGAAAGATTCATATTTATACCCTTTCCAAACAATGGTGTCCCAAAAGAATGCAGATATTATCAAAGAATATTAAATTTTGTTGAAAATTGTTGAACAATGGTTGCAGCAGTACATTGACAGGAATCTGCTACAAATTCACGGTGGATTCACAAGGTCATGTTTAATGTGTCATATAATTGTTTATGTCAGATGAATCTTGAAACCAAGCAAGGAATATCAGAAAAATGTTTACTGTGTTTTATTGACTATACAAAGGCATACCACTTTGTAGATCATAACAAACTATAGAAAACATTGAGAAGAATGGAAATTCCAGATACTTTAATTGTTCTCACGTAGAACCTGTACAGGGACCAGGAGATCCACTGAAACAGAAAAAAAGAACTCTGAGTTGTTTAAGATCAGGAAAGGGTTGTATCCTTTCACAATACTTATTCAATCTGTTTGCTGAACAGATATATTAGTCTGGGTAGACTAGAGAAGAAAATTAATAAAAACACATATGTGTATAAGAAAGAGCTTTATGGGGATGAACCCTGGTGGTGTAGTGGTTGAGTGCGTGACTGCAGCCCACTAGCTTGGCAGTTTAAATCCAGCAGCAGCTCTCCAGGAGCAAGGCTGGGCCTCCCACTCCCACCAGAGGGCAGTGATGCCCACCTCCCCCCAAAACACCAAAAACCAAAAACAAAAAAAGAGAGCTTTATATAAAAGAGCAATTGAATATTGAGAAAACATCTCAGGCCAGTCCAGATGAAATCTGAAAGTTCGATATTAGCCCATAGGTCTAATACCAGTCTATAAAGCCCTCTTCAGACTTATGAAACACATGCAATGACATCAAATGCAGGAAGATTACAGACCAGTGAGTGGAAAGTCTTATGGATCCAGTGGAGGTAGAGGCATCTCAGAAGTGGTGGCAAGTGTCTCTACATGATTGCTTTAGCTCCAGGACTCTGACTGCCATCAACTCCACCCTGAGGCTTGCCAACAAGAATGTCTCTCTGGAAGTGAGTAGAAGAAGAGACTGTGTCCCCTGCCTCCAAAGAGGAATACAGGAGTTCCTAGAATCCTCAGGAGAAGGCCACACTCCCACAGAGGCCTCATCCTTTCACTCTAAATTCTCAAATTGGCACCATATTATGCAACTACCACAGCAGATAATCTGAGAAACCAGACTAAACGAAGAACAATGCATCAGGATTGGAAGAAAGCTTATTACCAACCAGAGATATTCAGAGAATATGACTTTGCTTGCTGAAAATGTGGAGGACTTGAGGCACTTGGTATAAAGATCATTAACTGTAGCTATTGAAATGCATTGTAACTTAATATAAAGAAATCCCAAATCTTCAAAATTGTACCAATAGTTATCATCATGATAAATGGATAAGAGATTGAAGTGTTCAAAGATTTCATCTTGATTGGATCAACAATAAATATTCATAAAAAGCAGCACTTAAGAAACCAAGCAACATATTGCATTGGTTAAATCAACCGCACAAGACCTCTTTGAAGTTTTGAAGAGGATGGATGTCACTTTGAGGAGTAAGGTGCACTGTACTTTCAGTCACATCGAATCCATGTGTAAGTTGGACTAGGAATAAGAAAGACCAAAGAAGAATCGATGTGTTTGAATTATGGTGCTGGTAAATGATTTTGGAAGTGTCATATACCCCCAGAAGAACAAGCACCTTTGTCTTAGAAGAAGTACTGCCCAGAAACAAGGATGGTGGGGCTTCATCTCACAAACATTGCACATGCTACTGGGAGACCTATCTTTGGAGGAGAGCATCAGGCGGCTAACCATAATTGTGTGAGGATGGCACTAGACAAGGGAACTCTTGTTCTGCTGTGCACAGGGTTGCTATGAGTAGAAACAGAATTGATAGCACCTAAGAGAGACAACTCAAAAAGTATATATGTTCTAGTGGACAATTTTAATTCACTTGTTAGGTTCTTTTAACTTTTTTTTAAGAGTTGTTTTCTAAGTGGTTGTGCTGAGGGTTACAATGAACACTTTAATTGGTCATTTATTTTGGACTGTTATCATCAGCTAAATATTAATTGTTTACCCAAAAGTTACTTCTACAAAGCTTCATTTCTTCCCTTTTTATTGTGTGCTATTATTGCTGTGCAAATTGCACTTTAATAATATATATGCCTAGCAATCAGATATATAATTATTGCTTTGTGCAATAGTTTTTAAATATTAAAAGAAAAGGACTACAAGTATAAAACATACTTGCCTCTTGGAAAATATATTTACCTATCTATTTACCTTTCCTATTGATGCTATTTAATGTTTTGTGTAGATTCAAGTTACTATCTCTTATTGAAATATGCAAACTTCCTCTAGTTCCCATGCTGCCTCCAACCCACTATCAGGGCCCCTATTCTACCACATAAATCCAGCTAGATCAGGAGATGTTGGAAACATGGGAAAGTTGGAAACTTTCAGTGAAGTTGGAAACATGGGAAACTTAGGATAGATGATCCATCAAGACTAGTAATAGGAGTGGTAATACCAGGAGGGTGGAGGGATGGAGGAATAGAAAGGGAGAACCAACTTCAGAGATCTACACGTAGCCTCCTCTCTGGAACACGGACAACAGGGAAGCGAGTGTTGGGACACACTGGACAGTGTACAGGATGAAAAAAATCACAATTTGTAAATTACTAAGGGTTCAAGGGGAAGGGTGGGAGGAAGGGTAATATAGGGAGCTGATTCTGGGGGCCTGGAGGAAGGGAGAATGTTTTGAGAGTGATGATGGCAATGGGTGTGTAAATGTGGCCTGCATACAATTAATGTTGGTATGGATTGTGATGGGAGTTGTATGGGCCCCCAATAAAATGATTCATTAAAAAAGGGGATGGAAAGGGGAGTTTTGTTTTTTTTTAAGAGGAGCTTGTACCAAGGGCTCAAGTGGAAAATGTTTGGAAATGTATGTGGCAGCATGTGTGCAAATGTGCTTGATACAAATGACGTACTGAATGTTGTAGTAACTGTAAGAGCCCCCAATAAAATTATTTAAAAAATTGAAACAATGTCCTAGGCCTTAATGAGCTAAAATGGACTTGTATTGGCCATTTAAAATTAGAAAATAATATTATCTACTATACTGAAAATAAAATAACCAGAGGCGGGGGGTTGGGGGGGGGGGACTGCTTTCAGTATTTCAGGTAAGGCACCTCTGCCACTGAAAATTTCTATCTCTCTTTTAAAGTCTGAGAACATCATAATTTCTGTATATTTTTGAAAGAGTAGTTTTGCTAGATTCATTGATATTCTTTTTCTTTAAGTACTTTAAAGACCTCATTCTACTTGGAATGACCTCTATTCTGATGAGAAGTCAGCTGTTAATCTCACTGAACCTCCCTCATGCAGGATTAGTTTTTTTTCTTAAGTTGCTTTTTGCTTTTTCTGTGGGTTTTTTTTTTACATTTTGACTATGTTGTGTCTCTGTGCATCTCTCCTTCAGTTGATTTACTTGGTGTTTGTTGCAAATAAACTGAAAGAGACAAAAATGTGGACACATCAGAATATACATGTCAACAAGCCAAAGAAAAATACTTTTCCCAATAGTTACTTTATTTGTATGTTCAACAATTTATTTCATAGAATTTTGAAAGTTTTTGACCTTTACTTCTTCAAATATTCTTTCTTCCCCATTCTCTCTCTTCACTCCTTCTGTAGGTCTCATTATAGATATATTGGTGTGCTTGATGGTATAGCCCAAGTCTCTGAAGCTCTATTCATTTTGCTTCATTGTTTTTCATTTTTCTGTGGATCAAACTGGATAACCTCAATTGACCTATATTCATGTTTTCTTTCTGCTACCGGTTTCCAATTTTGTTATGGCTCCATGTATGGAATTTTTTATTTTGGCTATTATGCTTTTCAATTTCAGGGTCTCAACTTGGTTCTTTTAAAACATAATTCCTAGCTTTTTATCGATAATATTGACAATACATTGTTTCCACATTCTTCTTGTTTTTTTGATAATTTTTTAGTCCTTCAAATATATTTAGAATAGCAGTTTAAGGCCTTTGCTAAGCAAATTCACTGTTTAGTCTTCCTTAGGAACAACTTCACTTTGCCATGCTCCTCATCCCAATATATGGCACATACACTTTCTTATTTCTGTATGTACCATATGCTCTTTGAAAATTTTTCATAATTTTTATTGAATAAATTATTTTTGAATTATTGTAAGCCCTTGATTAGTTTCCAGATTTGGGGAAAAATAGAGTTTGAAAATTTTTGTCCATTTTCTAATTATTCTTATGAAGGAGAGGATTTTTCAGTGGTATTATCATAGTTATCTTACTGTTACCTTAGTACCTTGAATAGACTTCTGCTACAGAACTTGTAAGACAATGCCTCTAGTCTTGTTTATATGTATTTATTGTATCCTTCCAGACCAAAGTTAGGAGTTTGGTAAACAGCAGTTCATTGTTGAAGGAATGAATGATTGAACATCCAAAAAGGGTAGTTACTGAGACAATTATGTTGTCTTGGGGTGCCCTGGCTTGCCTTTTAATCTGAAAGAATTTGAGAATTCTGGGAAACCTACATTTTTGTGGGGGTTCCTTACCACTAGCAGGGATGCCCTCAGTCAGGTTCCATAATTCTACAGTCCCTCGGTCTCCCTATATATGAAATTAGAATAATGAGAGGTCATACAAAACCAAAATAAACTCATTCCCATACACTCAATTCTGACATATAGGAATATTATAAGAGAGTAGAACTGCCTCCTTCGGGTTTCTGAGACTACAAATCTTTACTGGAGAAAGAATCTTTCTCGTGCAGAGTGGTGGGTGGATTTGAACTGCTGACCTTGTGCTTAGTAGCTCAATATCTAATAATTACCTAACTCTATGTAATATTATAATAACAAAGCTATGATCAACTCACTGAGATATTTTTGTGATTGTGGCATTTCTTAGAGGATTAGATATCACAGGTCAAGCTCATAGTTCAGTGTTAGCCAGTGTCACCTGGTAGTTCTGAGTACATTTTCTCATTGTGAGCCCTTGAATCAGAAAGATTTGGCAAAGGTTTCTGTCAACAGCAATAGATGAGCAGTAGTGCCTATTGTTTTCTGATGTCTGTGCTTCACAAAGGTCTTCTTTGAAAACCACGCAGATTGATCAACCAGGATGACTAAGCCCTCCATACATGAGGTTTATATACTGATGGAAAACAACTGCTATTTGTGTCACTGGTCCGAGGTGGGATGTGATGACCTTGGCAAGTGTGGAGAGAGGGAGTACCTAGAGTACGTAAGTATTAGAATACTTGAGTATTAGAGCTGGTGGAGGTTGGCAACCCCAGAACTTACCTACAAAAGAAGGTTAAAGACTCATAGGAAGCAGAATATTGAGGCCTTCAAATCTTTCATGAGGATCACCTTCAGACTGCATCCACTGAGACCTCATTTCAGGAGGAGGATGGTCTTCTCCTCACTCCTCCTTGTAAACAGTTGATAGGAAACATTTCGCTGGGACCACTAATTTCTTTATACTTCCTGGTGTGGTTTTATCCAGAGAAAACACTCTCATGAGTCTGTACTTTTTAGTTTGAAAACTACTGAGTGAGGTCAGCCCCTTTATTAGACAGATGAGGAAACTGACATCCTGAGTCATTTTGTGTCCCATTCAATACCACTCAGGAAGGTCCTCATTCCTGACTGGGTACTCCTTCTGCCTTGATTGTTGACTGTTAAGTCACCTCTCACAGGGTCTGAAAGATACAGCTCATCATGTGCTGCCTTAGTTATTCAAGATCTCTGCTTGTATGTGCTTTGTTTCCTAGAATAGCTTTTTCTGGCTACAGATGTGTAGGTATGTAGGCAATTGAGACGAGGTTTGAATTCAAGAGAACCAGGCTCAAACTCATGCTGAGCAGCAACTAGTGTGGTTTGAGAAGCTACCTGCAGACCCATGAACGGGATTCTTTAACTGTTTCCCATCTTGGGTTGTTCTGAGGATCACTGAAATAAAAGACATAAAAAAGTTTGTGTTTTTTTTTTCATTTTTTTACATTTTATTGTAATTCTACAGAACTGTCCATAGTTGACAACATATTAAGGAGAAAAAAAGCCACAAAGAACACAAACAACTTAAACTTACACTACTTATATATTTAGACCAGCGTTTCTCTATATATGTACATACACACATACACATATATATACACACACATATATACACACACTGTGGCTATTGATATGAAAATAATTACTTGCATTGGAATTTCCAAGTTTAACAGATCTTGGGGGTTTGTTCCTATGTAAGAAACTGACTGTTTGCCATTCATTGTCCAAAAGAATTTCTTTGTATTTCTATTGCCTTTGATAGGATATATATATATATATATATATATATATATATATACACATATATATATCCCTTTTAGAATATCCAAGAAGGAACTTTACCAAAGAAAGAACTTTACACAAAGTGTCCCAGAAATACCTAGATATCTGCAATAAAAAAAATCACTCCTTTTTTCAAGTCTATCCTTCACCATTAGAGCTGGTGCAGGTTGTGCAAATCATAAGTTGCTTTTATTTTTAAAAGACAATTAATATTGGGCTTTCTTAATGTTATAAAAAGAGTACACAAATGGATAAACTTATTCAAATTATTTGCAAGTCCAACTGAATCTTTCTTTACATCCAGTACCAAACCTGTCTACTTCTCATTAATATCATGACTACACCCTAGTTCTAGGTAGCATCTCTGGCCTAAATATATATATATGTGTGTGTGTGTGTGTGTATAAACATATATGTTATATGTTATAACGTAGATGTGATATATATTCTATATAAGATATAACTGTCTCTGTTTGATCTATCTGCTCTAGGCTACTCCAACCTAGCCTCCACATACAAGCCAGAGAGACCTCTTGAAAACAGAAATAAAGTCTGCTTGCTTTTCCAATAAAATTTTGCCAGGCTTTTATTTGAGTGTAAAATAAGAACCAAGCATCCTTCCCTCTTCCTTCCATGCTTCGGGATATGGTTATGCTAATACCTATGATGTCTCTTTAACCCTGTCTTCTCCAGCCTTCTTCCTCTGACTTCATCTTCCCACCCTGGCACCCTCGACTTGCTGTTTCATCTTCCGGGAAGGCATTTCCCTTACTCTCACTTTCCTTCTGTTCAAACATTGTTCACACAGATTGGGTGATTTGGGGCAGCCTGTCACAAATCAATCAGCTTATGAGGCTGGGGCAGAAGGGAGATTGAGAACATTTACTGAATACTAGTATCTAGGAGAGGATCCTGGGTATTTTTTATTTCTGCAAAACTTTACAATCTCAGAAACCCAATGGGGAAGTTCTATTCTATCCTGTAGAGTTGGTATGAATGAGAATTGACTTGATAGCAGTGATGTTTTGGGCTTACTACACAGGAATAGACGCCAAACTTGGTCCATCAAAGCCTAGTTCCGTGAGCAATAGGTTAGGAGGTGTTTTGGAATCAGGGTAGAGGAAAGTGATCTTCCTCATTCTAGCCTAGGCAACAGGTCCTTTAATCTTCAGACTATTCTTTCTACTTGAAAGTGCAACTTCCCAAAGCTACTGTATACACACATTAGTGGGGTTAGGTCTAAGTAGTATAGCAGGGGCCAGATCAAATCCAGGTATTCATATGGTAACCAACTAAAAAGGAGTGGGGGAGAGGAATGGGTAGTGGGGGAACAGGGCACTAACCCACCCAAGGTCAGGGTATTGTTTATATTTCCACAGGTATAAAGAGGGACCAGACTTAAACCTGGTGCTCCAAGATGTGAATGGAACGTAACAGTAAAGAAGTCAGAGGGGCCAGCCCCAATCCTAACTACAGAGACAGCCACTCCTCCCCTCAGAAGAATTCACTTCAGAGGACAGCCCTGAAGCTACATCTCAGGGAAAGAGACATGTCTGATTAGAGCACACAGGAGTAAATGAAGGGAGAGGACGAGGGAGTGGAGCGCATCCTGGACCATCACGCTTGGAGGACAATATCCCTGCTTAGCCAATGCACAGAGAGGACCATATTGCCTGCCCCACCGTGAGACACATCATCCCTCACTGACACACAGCCCTACAGAGGACAACACTGGAGACACAATGTGGGAGTTGCACCTGACCTGACCCCAGCACAGTGAGGCAGAATACTAAGGGCATGCAACAGAACAGAAAGGGTAGCGGAGCAAGGAAGCCCTGAGGGAGTAACAAAAATGGGCTTTGGGGCCAGGACACCACCCCTCCTGACTAGACTGGAAAACATTCCTAAAGGTCAACAAACAGATCTTGAACCATTTTCAGGCTTTTCTTTTTTGGTCATTGGTTTGTTATTGTTGATGATTTGTTTTCTTTTGTTGTTTTGTTTTGCTCTGTCTTGTTTTGGGGCATATTATTATCTCTACAGCTATATTTAGAAAAGCTAGACTGGATAAATAATCGGAAGGAGAAAACAATGGGACCTATGGTTCCAGGAGAACATGGAGGTGAAGAGGTGTGGGGGTGTGGGAGTAGGGTGGGGTGGGGTGGGG
>PVJH01030095.1:0-25200 GCA_004026705.1 Nesogale talazaci
CTCTCTCTCTCTCTCTCTCTCTCTCTCTCTTCATCTCTTGAAGAGAGAAGGTTCCAATCAGGGGTCTCATGTCCCAAAGCTGTTCATTTCTGGCTTTTCATTTTTGACGGTGAGATCTCTTCTCCACCTCTGGGATGGCTCATTTTAAGCCTACCAGGATGGCAACACTGACCAATTCCTATGTTAGGGTTCCATACACTTTATTAAATGTTCTCATACCTAAAAGTGTGTCTTGCTTCTTATTGACAAGTTACCCAACCCCACTGAGTAAACCACATTTCATAGGTGTTATATATGTAGGTCTATTCAGTCATTTTTGGGGGGGGGGGCGGCTATAAAGACTATATCTAGAAGGATCATTTGTCAAGCAATTCACCCCTCCCCTTTCTTGTGAACTGTCTTTGTTCACATTTTTTTCATGCCTCTAGGAACTGGGTAGGGGTTTCAGAGATGATGAAAGTATGCCAACAGGTGGGAATCTATTGCCAAGCACTTTTTCTTCTGCTGCTCCTCTGAGGGGGTTCTCCAAGAGCTTTCCAGGAAACTCAAGAGACAAGTCCTGTCTCTGCTTATCTTTGAGAGGCATGTGACCTTTGCTGTCTCTAATGGGTATTATCTGAAAACTGTCTAGACTTTCCATCTGAACTGGGCGATTCTTAGGGTGGCCATAGAAAATACCCGCCCCCCTTCCTGAATTCCCTGATAACTTCCTGCACAGCCAGCTTGCTGTCACCTCCATGAGGGCAGTGGGATCTGCCGGTGTCCAAATGATGTCCCATCTCAGGGAAATGTACCGAGTTTTTGTAGCAACTTTTCCATTTGGGTGGAAAGGGAGCAGTTCAAGCTGTCCATTTTGTCTTGTGTATTGTGTGACCTGTGAGCATTTCAGTGGGATGGTGGGAGGTGGATTCCAGCCTCCTTTTGGATCTTTGTCTAACTTATTTTCATTTTTCTTTAAAGGAAAAATCCAAAATAATTTAAACCCTCCGTTTTATCCACAAACTCATCATGTTGAGCATCCAGCCAAAAATACAAATTTTTTGCCTTTTATTAACCATGTCTCTTAGATCTTATATTAAAATATATTTCCTTTCTTTAGGGGATAAGTTGAAACCAGAAAAGTTGCCTGGTCATCTTTTCCACTCTGAGTTTGCCATGTACAAGGGGCACCTCTAGCTTGCCAGTTGCAAGGAAGTTGTTCTTCAGAGGAAGAAGGGATTTAACTCTTAATTTGCTTCCTCCACAATCTGACACAAATGTTTGTGGACAAGTCCAGCTTTGACTTGGCATTTAGCAGAAGGAGTTGCGGGGGGGGGGGGGGGGGGCGCTATTGACTGTGAAAATTAAATGGAACCCAACTCTCCCTTCATCTATGTCACAACCAAACAGAAACGGTTATCTATCAATTCAGGGCCCTATAGAATTCTCCCAGTTCTGTGAGGTTTTCCTTGAGCTCTTTCTAGCCTTCAATGATGATGTCATCAAGAGATCTTCTGGAATATATGCCTTTAGTGTTGGGCATTTAAATTCCCTCCAGGCGAGAAAACAAAAACAAAACAAAACACCACCAAACTCACAATCTCTCCAAACAGTTCATCCCATTCCAGACCTCTTTAATTATTAAGTTCTTCCCTCTGTTGAGTTGAAATGTGTCCTGTTTCCACACACCCAGTTAAATTCTTATCACTATCCACCCAGCAAAGAATGGGTCAGTCTGATACTCCAGGAACAAAAGTTTTGTAGGAAGCCTCCATGGATTAAGCAAGCCAGATGGGTGGTAAGTGGGTAGTGACAGCCTTAGCACTACAGAGAGATGAGATCGATAGGTCGCCCTCTAGAAGGTGGAGTTACTTTTCCACCTCTCAGTATCGTACTGGGAAGGGCAGATCTGGTGATTTGTCAACAAAAGTTCTAAATTCAGGTACTTAGATGTGAAAGCTTTCCTTAAATATTGGTGACGAACTTAATTCGACTTGTTTTCAAAAAGTCACCAGTAAAGACCAATCTCTAGAAAAAGACACCAAGTTGGATAAAGTAGAGATCAGTGAAAATGAGGGAAATCCTCCATGAGAAGACTGGCATAAGAGCTGTAGCAAAGGTCTCAACTGCATCAATGATGGTAAAGTTGGTGCCGGAATGGGCACTGTGCTTTTTAGTGTACAGGAGTTGAAGTCAGTAGAAGCCGATTGGATGACAACTAACAAGCAATTCAGGAATACAATTACTATGGAACAACACAACAACAATCCCAGATTCAGGCTAGAAGCAGTCCTTGAATCTTCACTTTGTGATAGAAAAATGTAAACCAAGAGCCAAAGATAAGACATCTGTGTACACTTCTGAAACTCTTAGAACAATCATGGCATCCCCCTTCACTTGAGTATTTACTTTTGCTGTTTTCTATTTTTCCAGAAATGATTATCATGTGGCCTTAAAGTGCTCATAGTAAGAGATATCAAGAAGGGGCATCTAGAGACTGTGCCCTACTAAAAGTTGGCGAGAGAGGGCAACTTCAAGGACTTGGGTGGTTGAGAGCCAAAATAGGACCTTGAGTATATGCCACTTGAATTTCAAGAACATCTCAAGGACAGATTTGACGCACTGAACACTAACGACAGAAGACGATGAGTTGTGAGAAGCCATCAAGGGCATCGTATATGCAGGCAAAGAGTCATTAAAGAGACAGGAAAGAAAGAAAAGGTCAGAGTGGTGTCAGAAGAAACTGTGAAGCTTGCTCTTCATTATCGAGTAGCTAAGGCCAATTGAGGAAATGGTAAAGTAAAAGAACTGAGCAGCATTTTGTAGCGAGAGAAGAGGAAGTCAAATGTTCTAATGAAATGTGCACAGCTCTGGCGTTAGAAAACCAAAATGTATGAACGTGCTCAGTGTATCTTGAACTGAAAGACCTAAAGGGAAAAAAATTACAATCCCACTTCAAGAGATGGCTTATGATCAAGAACCAATGGTGCTGAAGGAAGAAATTCAAACTGCAGTGAAGGCATTGGCCAGACACAGGGCTCCAAGAATTGATATCCCATCACTTGAAAGACTGATGAAGCACTGGAAGCACTCACTCTTCTTTTACAAAAAAATGGAAGACAACTACTTGGTCAACTGATCGGAGGGACTCCATATATGGGCCCATTGCAAACAAGAGCGACCCGAGAGAATGCTCAAAGTGCACGACAGTATCACTGTTATCACGTGCAACCATCCCCAAATGACCCTAGCAGTGGTGGCAAGCTGCCAGAAGTTCAGGATGGATCCAGAAGAGGACATGGAAAATGCAGTGTCACTGCTGATGGCAGATTGGTCTTGGCTCAAAGCAGACACGACAGGAAACTAGTTTGCATGTAATTTTCTTTTCTTTTCTTGTATTTTTCTTAATATGCAAAGCATTCAGTTGTGTGGATCCTAACAAACTTTGGATAGCCTTGTTAAGAATAGGAATTCCAGAACACTGAATTGTGTTCATGTGGAGTCTGTACATGGATCAAGAGGCAGTTGTGGGAACAGAACAAGGGACACTGAACATCAGGGACAGTGAACATCAGGGTTGTAGCCTCTCATCATACTTAACCTGTATGTTGAGCAAATAACCCTGGGCATTAATAAACTACAAGAGACTGTCACTAGCCATTTTAAATGGGATGATCCTCTGGTGTATGCCAAGAATGACAAAATGAAGAGAAATGGCTTCACGTTCACAGAGTCATAAAGCACTTTGCAAGTTTTATCCTGAAGTACAAGGTTGTCAGTGATAGGTAAGATCCAAATGTCTATAAGGAAGATTAGTCAATATTGCTATGACCCGAATTTATGCACCAACCACTAAAGTCAAAGGTGAAGAGACTGAATACTTTACCAACTCCTTAAATCTAACATAATCAAACATGCCATTAAGATGCATTGATAATTACTGGTTTGGGGAATGCAAAAGTTGGAAACCATGGAAGATCTCAGTATGGCCTGAGTGACAGAAACAACACGGAGATAGCATGATATAATTTGGCAAGACCAATGACTTCTTCATACAGACTCTTTTTTCAGCAGCAGAAACAATAACTCTATGCATGGACCTTTATGGATGGGAGACTCAGGATGGAAATGGATGAGATCTGTGGGCAGGGATGATGGAGAACAGAAACTGTAAGGGGAGAGAAAAGAGTGTCCCTGTCAGGGAGTAAAGGGAGTCCAGAGAGCAGGTGGCTGGAGCAGGAAGCAGTCCATGACAGGTCCTTTTCAGCCCTCATATGCCTGGTCCTTCTGATCTCTCATGAATACTGCTGATTGTACTGTAGGTCTTAGGGAGTTTTATTTATTTCCATTATTTCCTGGTTGATGACTTGGCGAAGATTCTCTGTTTATATTAGTGTGTGAGCCTGTGAAAATTTGTATTTGTGTGCCCAATATAGAATAGCTCCCTAATGAATGCTGATGAATGGACAAAATAAACACATGTAGACTCTATGTGTATTTGTGTATGAAACATGTGGCATTGGCCAGGGGAAGGCTCTTTCACAACATACTAAGAAAATCTGGGGCCATGGCTCAAGTTACAGGAAATTCACTTTTCACAAGGAAACTTGGAGTCTGTCTGGCCTGAAGAATTGTCAATCTGGCCTTGAGATTTCAGCCCAATGACTCTTATACAAAGAGGAGAAACTATGGTGTTCCAGACTTTTTTGGAGAGGAAGTCAACAGGTAGGGATGACTTGTCATGATCTGGGGGATACTTATCAGCTAGGAAGAGAACAGAAAGGCTTGGTGGATACTTGAAGGCTTAGTGGAACAGGATCATGTTCTGAGAACACTATACTGAGGGAGCTTTTCTTAGGACCTTGAGGTGAATGGTTAAGTGAATAGAAAGGCCAGATTGTCCTAGAGTATTGCGAAAATGAGCAGCAACCCAGAGGTGGGCATGAACAGAATAAGAGTGGGGGCAGCAACAGGAGAAGAGGTGGGAACCACAGCCACTATCGGGGAGCAGATCACTCTGCAGTGGTTGGCTGTCGAGTTCATATTTTCTTTTTAAAAAATGAGTTATTTTATGGGGGGATCATACAACTCCCATCATGACCATACATACATCAATTGTATGCAGACCACATTTGCACACTTGTTGCCATCATCACCGCTGAAACATCCTCCCTCCACTTAGGCCCCAAGTACCAGTTCCCCATATCTCCTCTCTCTCCTCACTTCCCCTCCTCCATGAACCCTTAATAATTTATACATTGTTATTACTTTTTCATATCGTACTCTGATGTGTCCCTTCACCCACTTCCCCCGCTGTCCATACTCCTTAGTGGTCATATGTAGGTCCCTGCAATTGGTTACCCCCTTCCACTCCACCCTCCCTCCACCTTCCTGGTATGACTACACCCACCACTGGTCCTGAAGGGACCATCTATCCTGAATTCCCCATGTTTCCAGCTTCAGTGTACATCCCCTGGTCTAGCTGGATTGTAAGGTAGGATTGGGATCATGATAGTGGGTGGAAAGAAGCATTTGAGAACCAGAGAAAAGTGACATACCTCATTGTTGCCACACTGCACCTGGACTGGCTCTCTCCTCCCTGTAATCCCTCTGCAAGGGGATGTCACCTCACCTATTGATGGGCTTTGGGTCCCCACTCAGTACTCCTCTCATTTATAATGTTACAATTTTTAGTTCGTTGATGCCTGACACTGGATCCCTTTGACACCTCATACACACACATGATAGTGTGCTTCTCCTATGTGGGCTTTGTTGCATCTGAGCTAGATGGCCGCTTGTTTACTTTCAAGCCTTTAAGACCCCAGACACTGTATCTTTTGTTAGCTGGGCACCATCCGCTTTCTTCACCACATTTGCTTATGCACACATTTGTCGTCTGTGATCATATCAGGGAGGTGGGCACACAATGATATGATTTTTAGTTCTTAAATCCTGATAATTGATCCCTTTGGCACCTTGTGATCACACAAGTTGGTGTGTTTCTTCCATGTGGGCTTTGTTGCTTCTGAGCTAGGTGACCGCTTGTTCACTTTCAACCCTTTAAGACCCCAGATGCTCTATCTTTTGATAACCAGGCACCATCCACTTTCTTTACCATACCTGCTTATGCACATCTTTGTCTTAGTGATTGTGTCAGGAAGGTGAGCACCATGAAATGCCAATTCAATAGAACAAAATGTTCTTCCACTGAGGAAGTACTTGAGTGGAGGTCCAATGCCCATCTGCTGTCCTAATACTAAACCCATAAGTATATGCACGTAGATCTATTTTCCCATCGTCCTATATAAACATATTCACCTATGTACATGCCTGTATTTAGACCTCTATACAGGCCCTTTACCCCCCAGTTCTTTCCTCTATTTCCTTTTACTTTCCTCTTGACCCACTATCATGTTCATCCTCTATTGGGGATTCAGTATTTTCTCTCTGTTACATTACTCTTGATCAATCCCTATCAGGCCTCTTACACCCACCTTGTCACTGATTTTGAATCTCTTGTTGTTCCCTTGTCTCTGGTTTAGTCAACACCACTGACTTTCCCCCTCCTCCCTATCTCCTATATTCCCACCCGCCCCCACCCCAAGCCATTAGTCCTGTCATTTTTGCCTCCAGACTGTTCATCCAGTCTATATTATCTAGAAAGACCTACAGAGACACCAATATGTACAAAAAACACATGCACCCTAAGATGAAGCAACGAAAGAGACTAAAACAATGGTAACAACAAAGAAACCCCAATGTCATATATATGTGTATTTATATATGTATATGTAAAAATAATAACAAAATAAAACCCTGTAAGTAGTTCAGGGTCTGTTCGTTGATCTCCAGGAGTGACCTCCACTTGAGTCAGATGGGGTGCCATACTCTGGCCCCAAAGTATATCTTTGGCACTCCATCTGGAACTCCATACTCTGTTGCACACTCTTAGTTTTTTGCCATGGTGGGGTTGGGTCATACAGGGTATAGTCCTGATCCTGTTTCTCCACTGTTGCCCCCGAAAGGGCCTTGGGTCAACAAGGGATGCCACATTTCATAGTGGGGCTGGTGATATGATCCTCTCTGTGTATTGGCTGTTTTGAGTGGGAATATCGTACTGAAGGCTTGGTGGGCCAGGGTGGACTCCATTCTCTCTTCCTCCCCCTTCATTTGTTTTCGTGTCAGATATGCTCTGATCAGGCATATCTCACTCCCCAAGCTGCAGCTTCAGTGTTGTCTTCCAAAGCACACTCTCCTGGCAGCCAGAGGCAGTTGTCCCCATAGTTGGGATTGGGGTTGGGCATTCAGACCCCTCCATGGTTCCCCGCTCCATGCCATCACACTACATTCACATCCTGGAACACCAGGTTTAAGTTGGTCCCTCTTTCCCTGTGGAGAGATAAACAATACACTCACCTTGGATGGGTTAGTACCCCATTTCCTCTGTACATCACCATCTGCCCCCTCCATCCTCCCACCCCTGTTGGCTACTATATGTAGCCCTGGATTTGGTCTGGCCCCTGGCTTAATACCTGGGTCTCCCCTCAGGATTTTCTGTATACAGTAACTTTTTCCCAATGCCCCTTTTGCATTTTTTGGGGGGCATCACTGCCCTCTGGTGGTTGTGGGAGCTACCCACTGCTGCTCCTGAGAGCCACTGCTGGATTTGAACTGCTTAGCCCGCAGGCCCCAGTCCTGCACTCAACCACTTATGCCACTGGAGCTTCAGCACCCCCTCCTTTTTTTTTTTTAATTATTAAGCTTACCTCAGCTGACTCATATTGCAAATGTCCTTTTGCGCTTGGCTAACTTCACTTAGCATAATTTCCTTCAGTTCTTCCCATGCGGTAATGTGCTTCATGCGTTCATCACTGCTTTTCAGTGATGCATAGTACTCCATTGTATGTATATACCACAGCTTTTTAACCCATTCATCAGGTGATGGAAATTTGGACTGCTTCCAACTCCTTGTGATTGTGAACTGTGCTGCGATGAACATTGGAGCACAGATCTCTGGTCGTGGATTGTTGTATATGCCCAGTAGGGGGATTGATGGGTCATATGGTAACTCAATTTCCATCTGTTTTAGATATTGCCAAATTGATTTCCATAGTGGGGGCGGGGAGCGGGGGCGTGCGGGTATGCGTGGAGTGTCCTCACCGGACCCTGGGCACCTTGGGGTGGGGAGGACTGGCTGGCGATTTGCACTGGTGCTGATGCAACACCGACCTCTCCGCCCATGGTTGCGGAGTGGCACCCTGAACTCCGCTGCAAAAGAAAGGATAGCTTCTGTGTGGAATGCCAGCTTTTGTGGGGTGTGCTGGCATGCGGTTCGCGCCTGCTTCTGGCTCAGAGGAGGGCTCTGGATGTTCTTGGGAGTCACCAAACCAATGGCAGCCCCACCCAGTCCCAAATCTCCCCCGCTCACCAATCTCTAGGAGCTCTGGGTATGAGCTACCTATCTGGTCACCATCTTCCCCTCAAATAAAGGGTTCCTATTTTCAAACTGACTGGAGACTGAAGCCACAGTCTGAATATATTCATGCACATATAGGCTCAAAATTCAGGCTAGCATTGCTTTTAGATGGTTCTTGGCTGAAATCTGAGAACCCCCCCCCAAGAGGTGTCTACCTGTGTTTTATCGACTATGCTAAGGCATTCAACGGAGTGGCTCCTAACAAACTATGTATAATGTTGAGAAAAATGTTAATTCCATAGCACTTAATTGTGCTCATGCAGAACCTGTAGAGGGATCAATGAGCACGTAGTCAAGCAAAACAAGGGAATACTGCAAGGATCAAAGTCAAGGAAGGTGGGCTTTTGAGTTGCATATTCTCATCATAAGTATTCAGTCTGCATACTGAACAGATAATCAGTGAAGCTGGGCTAGATGAAGAAGAATTAAGCACCAGGATTGAAGAAAGGCTCATTAACTACATAAGATATGCAGATGAAACAGGCATGCCATATGAAAGTGAAAAAGATTCAAAGCACTTGTTGATGAAAGCCTTCAATATCTTCAATGTGGATTGTCACTCAGTATAAAGCAAAGTCAAATATTCACAACTGAACTCATAGATAACATTATGATCAATGGAAAAGATTGAAGTGACCACATTTTTCATCTTGTGTAGATCCATCATCAATGCTCATGGAAGCAATGGTCAAGAGGTCTGCTGCACAAGACCTCTTTAAAATGTTGAAAAGCAACAATGTTGGTTTGAGGACCAAAGTATGCTTGATCCAAGCTATGGTCTTTCAAGTGCCTCTCATGCATATGAAAGTTGGACATTGAATAAAGAAGGTCAAGGAAGAATTTATACTTTTGAATTATGGTGCTGGTGAAAAATCTTGAAAGCACCATGTACTGCCCCCTAAACCTGTCTTGGAAAAAGTACAGACAGAATGTTCTATAGAAGTCAGCATGGCAAGATGCCATCTCAAGTACTTTGGACATTTTATTGGGAGAGTCAGTCTCAGGAAAGGAATATTATGCTTGATAAATTAGAAGAACAGAGAGAAAAAGAGGAAGAACCCGAATGAGAGGGGGTGACAGAATGGGTTCAGACAGAACAAGAATTACAAGGGTGGTGAAGCACCAGGCAGCATCCTGTTGTGTTGTACATAGGGTCCCTTGGAATTGGGACTGACTAGCCAGCACTCAACAAAAACAGGATCTATCTGCATATCATATCGTTGTCTATGAACATAGAGTTTGCAAAACCAACCCCACTACCACAGAATTAACTCTGACCCATAGCAACTCTGCCTAGGGTCTTTGAGGCTATAAATCTTTATGGGAGCAGAAAGCCTGACCTTTCTTCCTTGGAGCCAATCTTCCAGTTGGCTGTTCATCACTTAACCAACAGGGTCATATAAACTGGCATATATTCAGAATTTAAAAATCCACGACTGTTTGCATATCTGGACTGTTCATTGTCTAGCCAGCTCTGACTCCTAAGACTTCACACACAACAGAAGGAGACACAGATTGATCCTGGGTCAATTCATTATTGCAGAATGTTTAAGTCTGTTGTTGTGGCCACTGCATGTTTTGAATGCTTTCCAGTATAGGGGGCTCATCTTCCAACATTATATCCAATAGTATTCTCTTGTCTCCATAGGATATATATTTCAGAAGTAGGTCACCAGGCCTTTCTTCCTTATCAAGAAGCTTTGCTGAACCTTACCCACTTGCTGCTATTTGAAATATATGCTGGAATTGACAAGTTATGGTAGCATAACTTCCAGTGTCACAGCAATATACAAGCCCCCAGAGTATGCCACATGATAGAGGAGTGATGGTTACAGACCTATACTCAGAAATAATTGCATCTTATTCCAGAAAATGCTAAAATGATAAGTGCTTACACTTAAAGTTATGGGTTGCCATTGACTTTGGGGATACTCTTTGAAATTCCTCAACTTCTCTTTTTATTCTTTGGTAAGCCTTACACCCCTCTGAGAGAAAGAATCATTACATCTGTAGTGAGTTTTTAAATTGTAATTTAAAAGAAGGTCACCTGAAAAGACAGAAGGGAAGATTTTTCTTACAGAAGTTATCTACTTTAAAGTTATTTGAAATTTCAGATGTTGATATTAAATTCTGGTTTTTAATTCATATGAGGATTGAAAGAGAGAATGCTTTGGGCATGCCAGTTGGTCCTTCATTGAGTCAGTGGTACCTGGGGCACAGAGAAACTGTTAGCTAATAGTGACAGGATTTGTGCTAGGGAGAAAATGAAATAAACAAAAACCAAGGAGAAAGCCCTTCCTTCGTTTCTCTAAGACAGCTGGCCACGATCATGTCAAAGCAACCATGGCTACTTTTTAAAATAGTGGGGAAGAAATGCTTGCTGACAAGGGACCACTGGGCAGAGGTGAATAACACAATGTGGGGGTGGAAAAGATGAGAGAGAGAGAGAGAGAGAGAGAGAGAGAGAGAGAGAGAGAGAGAGAGAGAGAGAGAGAGAGAGATTCAAGAATGTTATTCTCCAGCGACCCCAGAAATTCCATGGTCATGTGTCCTTCCTAAGGCTAGAAACAGAAACCTGAAGATGCAGAGCGTGACTTGCAGCCTTCTCAGAAAAACGGGCCCCCCAGGTCTCTCTGCACCATGTATTTGGGGCTCTTTCCTTCTCTGCTGCCGGTGGGTGCACACCTGGGTGTCAGTTCTTTCCTGTTTCAGTTTTGTCACCACAGGTTTCTTTTCATAGACTTGCCCCAGTTTGTCTTGGATTCAGGAAGAACCCTAGCATGTGACCTTCCAGCCGGCCTGTGGGGGGCCCTTTAGTTGGCAGATGGAAATTCCAAAACAAAAACCAAACTCACTTCCATAGAGACGAGGCTGCCCCACAGTGAACTTAGGCAGGCCGGCTAGGTAGAACGCCCCCTGTGAGTTTCCGCGACTGTAGATCTTGATGGGAGTACAGAGCCCAGTTTTCTCCCAAAGGCCCATGTGAAATCAATTCTTGTCCAAGCGATTTTTAACATTTTGTCATTTACAACAATACTGCTGGTGCGTGTGTGTGTATTAAACTGTCTTCCTTATAGGCATACCTTGTTTCACCTTATTGAACTTTGCAGACATTAAGTTTTTTAAACATTGAAGATCCTGGTGTGGAGCTGATCTATTGATGCCCTTTTCCCAGCAGCTTCTACTCACTTCATGTCGTAGTTGGTTTAATTCTCAAAATATTTCCAACTTCTCCACAATGCTATCATACACCTAATAGACTCTGCTGTTCTGGGAAGGTGCCATCAAGTTCATTCCAACTCAAAGCAGCTCTATGTACAACAGAGTAAAAGGCTGCCTGGGCCTGAATCATCCCCACATAATCTGTCCTTGTGCAAGCCCACTGTGGCAACCTCTGTGCCAATCCATATCTGTGAGTCTTTCTCTCTCTCTCTATCAAACACTACTTACCAGGAACTAGCCCCTCCTAATAACATGCACAAGATGTGTGAGATGAAGTCTCATCACCCTTTCTTCTGAGGACTATTTTGGTTGTGCAGCTTCTAAGATAGACTTGTTTGATTTTCTGGCAGCCCTTTGGATAGTCAACATTCTTCATCTGCATCATGATTCAAATGTAGCAATTGTCCCCTGGAATTGTCTTAACGTATTGTCTATCTTTCACATGCACGTGAGGAAATTGAAAATACTATGCGTCTCCTCAATACGTCTCTAATACTTTAAAGCAGTCTTGTGTTGAGATTTGCATTTGATTTCTCGACTGTTGCGTCGATTGTGGTTTTAGTAAAATGAAAATGTGGGCTTCATTTTTTTTTTTTCTGGTAGCATGATGTGGTTTATTGGTCTCATTCTGCAAATTTTCTTTTCTCTCTACCTTGAGGTGAAAAGTGTACTCTTTGATCTTCATCACCAAATGCTTCATGTCCTCTGGGCTGTCAGTAAGCAAGCTTGTGTCATCTGCATACAAAAGGTTATTAATAAGTCTTCCTTCAACCCTGTGTTCTTCATATAGGCCAGCTTCTATCATATAGTGTAAACATAACCTTTATGTGAACTGGAAAACAAAGACAATTGTGCAACTTATTTTATTGTGGTAGCCTAGAACCAAACCTGCACTATACTGAGATTTCCTTTGACATTTATGCACTTCTTTCTTTCACTTCTATTTTATGTAGAATTTTCAAATTATCCCCAACTATTGAATTTTTCCATAGACTTTCCCAGAGCCTATTATAGTAGATGCTATCCGAACCTTTTCACATCTCAGTGATTACCTTTGCATGCCAAAGATGATTAACTCTGAACAACTGTGACTGTTTGAGAACTTTGTTTCCTGGCCATGAGAACAGGAAGGTGATGCATTAGAGAATTAACATTTTCAACCAACGGCAGATGGGGAGTTGGTGGGTAATACCTCAGTTGATTTGCCTCTTGGTAGAGATAACTCTGTAACAGGCTTGATAGTCTCTCCCAGAGAGACTGAGCTCCATTGCACACCCCGGTGTTTTGTTGATCATGCATGTTTTTACTGTCTTTCTTCCCTACAGTCCTTATTTTTGATCCTGGTGTTTCCTTCGCTCATGTTCTTAATAAATGTCTTGAATTAGAATTCTTATCTCAGGAAATGGATCAGGAGCAACCTATGCTAAGACAACTGTAGTAACCACGATTTTCCCCATTAATTGAGGTAATGCACGTTAGTATGTCAGAACGCCAGAAGTTGATTTTATAAATAACATTTTATTGAACCATAAGCCTGAACATAATTTACTAATACATATGGATACTTTCACATTACAATGGCAGGTGAGTAGTTGCACCCAAGACTGTCTAGCTCAAAATCTAAACTATGTGTTTGGCTTTTAGAAAGAAAGTTGGCCAACACAATTGTCATAGGTTATTTTGATACTTATCTTGTTACTTATTGCGTGTTACATAAGACCAAGACCCACTGCCATTGAGTCCATTTGACTTGTAGGGACTCTATACTTCAAACTCATTGCATCGGGTTGATGCTGACTCTCAGAGAACCTATAGGACAAGGGCGAACTGCCCCTGTGGGTCTGAGAGGGAGTAGAACGCCTCCTCTTGCCCACTGCAGAGGACTGTGGGTTTCAAAGGGATGGTTCTGTGATTAGCAGCCCCAAACACAACCCCTGCCCTAGCATAGGAGTCAAACTGCCCGTTTGGGTTGTAAGGCTCTAAGCTTTTATGAGAGCAGAAACCCTTCTCTTTCATGGAGTGCCTGGTAGGGTCCTACTTCGGAGGGTGCCCTTTGCAGTCCAACATGTAACGCACTACGCCACCAGGACTCTTCTGCATGCTCCGTGAGTTCCTGAAATAAACTCGAGTTGATCAAAGTAGACTATTCTTTTGAAAATTCCTCTGAGTTGCAAAATTCATTTGAGAATTCTTGTAAATTGCGTGTGATGATACAGCAGTTCCCAACCCAGTCCACGACTGCTCAGTTAATGCAGACACAAAGTGACCCTATAGCCTTTAATATCATGGTAGATAGTATAGGGGTTGCTGAAATTTTGACAACATTGAAAGTTTTCTGAACATGCAGCAACCAAAAATTTGTTCACAATCAAATGTGTAATGAATCCAAGGTAATTCCGGCAGTGCTTCCCTCTGTTGCATCATCCACTGCAGTCTTGATTCTGAACATAGAGCATGTGTTTTTATAGTACGCATGCCATCACTGCATGCAATTCCACCGAGTGCACCAGAAATGACACAGCTCAGAATAAAGATTATTGTATGCTGTGAATTGCTGTGTTTCTACCATACACACAAGGATTTCTGCTCTTAATTATGTAAAATAAAGACAAGATATTCCAGCTGCCATTCCTCAGCACGTCAATATCAAATTAGTATATCTTTGGATTGGATTGCGTTAGAATGCTTGATTTTTAAAATTGCTGTTATCTTACTCTTTTAGTAAGCTCTAATTGCAGTAAGCAAAGACAAAGCTCTGTAATAATATTCCCCCACCCTCACCACTGTATGTATTTGTAAGTGTCAGCACAACACATGTAGTCACATAAACTAAATGTAGAATAATTTTGGAAATTACTAATGATATTTATTTATATTTTAGAACAGAGTGTTTTTAGCTTATGGATAAAAACACATTTAGACAGAAGAAGTAAAAATGCTGATGACAATGTAGCAGAGTTTTTGCCACCAGGTGGTAATATACTTAAATTGACAAGAAATATATGTCAAATACATTTTTTTTCAGGATTGACTTACTTATAATAATAATGATAATATGGAAAAATCTTTTGCTAAAGGTTTGGCTGTGGACAACATGGGCCAGGCAAATCTTAATACCAAGTGTGGAGTGCACGGTAATAAACCCAAGGGATCTCAGGAATGGCTTTAAAAACCTTACAATAAAGAAAAACAATGATTGGAAAAACTTGTTACTGTTAAAGGAAAAGTATTTACTTGTATCTTATGAAACCTCCTGTTTAACTGAAAACCCTCCCTGGGGAAAGTATGAGGATGAAATTTATAATTCCTTTATTGAATAATTATGTTTCCAAAAGGATTTCTGAAATTAGTAATGACCAATTCTAGTAATTACCATGCTTAATGGCAGAGCAAAGTTTGTGATTCAGTTAGATTGTAAAAATTGATATTTCTAACATGGTCCAGTTGCTACTTTATGTGAAATATGTTTATGAAGAAAGCATCCACGAGGGGTTATTGTTTCATTGCCCTTAGAAAGGGCACTACAAGAAGGAAAGCTATATATCTTTTCTTTAATTTAATAATCAACAAATGTTATTTATGTTCTTTTGAGATGACGTCGGGTATTTACAAAAGTTTCCCACATACTATTTCCAAAGGGAGTATGAACATATTTGCCAGGACTGATGTAGCCCAAACATTGTGCTCCCCACAATGAAAAGAAAAGAAATGAGAAGATATTTTTAAGATCACACTGACATGATCCACTTGGAAGATAAGTATCGTCAAGTCAATGAATTTTTTAACAGGTGAAGGCTTCCAGTGGGAAAATTGCATGGGTGACAGTACAGAAGGTGTTGGGGCCATGATGGGTGAGATGTTGGTTTTGTGGCAAAGTTCAAGCTGGTAGCAGTGAATCACTTTTATTCACTTCATGGGCCATTGAAAGGCGCACACCAAAGAAATAGCACCAGAGATAGAGTTGTGCTTGTGACACCATCAAAATCATTAACTTCCTTAAAAGCCATGCCCTTGAAAGGTGTTTGTATTTCATATTTTTGCAAAGAGTTGGAGTCCAATTACAAATACTTATACAATATGCAGAGGTAAACTGGCTCTGTAGAGGGCAAAATTTGGACAGAATATTGAAATTGAAAGATGAGTTTCCTATCTTTTTTGAGCAGTAATTCTATTTGTTATTTTTGTTCCATAATGAGTTATGGCTTTCAAAACTGTTATTTGGTGAATAACTGAAAAAAATCCTCAATGATTAGAGTATGACATGTTAAAAGAAAAAAGTGTAACATACTTTATGTTAAAAGATTCAATATAAAATTTTACTAAAAATGCTAACTTGGAAGAATGGTATTTTAGAAATGTTTACATTTTATCATTGACAACATCCTTTCCAAAGATTTAATGGCAAGAGCTATAAATGATCATCTGATGTGCCTGGAGATACAGTTTCAGAAATATTTCCCTTCAAATTTTGCTTCTAGAACACTAAATTTGGTTTAAAAATCACGTTGAATTGAAACAAAAATTGTCAGTCATCTGCTATCAAAAGTTTAAAAAGATTTGCCAAGTTATCAATCAACACAGGTATAAAACTCAAGCTTCTTAAAATATTGTTAAATGAATTTTGGCTTCAGATTAAGGCAGAATAGCTAACAATTTCTGAAACGACCCTAAACATACTTACACCATTTTGTCCTTCTATTCATGCAAAATGGTGTTCTTGGCATTCATGATTATTATTATTTTTTTTTTGGCATCACTGCCTTCTGGTAGGAGTGGGAGGCCCAGCCTTGCTGCTGCTGGATTTGAACCGCCTGCTGGATTTGAACCGGGCATTCATGATTATTAAATCAAAATGTTGATCAACTCCGAAAAACATTGAAGATGCCCTATATCCTGCCAAAATTGGCCTCTTTGTATAAAAAATAAATAAGCAAATTGATCAATTACTATGCAAATTTTAGTCTTTAATAAATGGTAAAATTATATGTATACCAAATTGTTTTAAAATAAATTTCTCTATGATTATTATCTGCAAATCTTTGATTTGTGTACCTATTTTACATACCTACATACTCTGGCTTGTTCAAGCCTTTCTTGAGTAAAAAGAAAAAAAATCTCAAGTGGGAAATGTTTTAAGAAGCCCTGAAATACAGGAGTACATAGAAGTAAAGCAGTTCTTGTGGCTCTGAATTAAGTACTGGGTGCTTACCACAAGGTCAGAAGTTCAAAGCCATCAGCTGCTCCTTAGGAAAGATATGAGGCTTTCTACTCTCCTAAAGATCCACGGTCTCAGGGATGCCATGTAGATCACTGTGAGTGAGAAACAACTCAACGGTCAGGAAGAAAGGCTACCGGGACAGCGGATTAAATGCTGGCCACCAATGGAAAGGTTGGTCCATGGTCAAACCCACTAGCTGATTCATGGGGAAAAGATGAGCCCTCTCACTTTGAAAAAAATACATCGTCTCAGAAACCCTTCGGAATAGTTCAACTCTATCCGACAGAGGAGTCGTGAGTCAGAATCAACTTAATGACAGTGCTTTCTGTGTGTGCGTGTGTAAATAAGCAATCTGAATCTTAAACTTTATTTGTGTCATCGTAAATCAACCTATGATGGACTACTCTTCTAGCTACCTAGCTATTCATATCTAGCATGCTTTGTGTCTCGTAATTAGTGGTAAAAAGACAGTGGGAACTCATATATAGACGACTGAGTGCTCCGAAAGAAGAATCCTATACTCAGCCTGAAGATAGTATTCGTTTATTGGGAAAGGGATGTTTATATGTAGAGAACATATCACCCATATACCCAACCTAAGGAAAACATTTAGAAAACTTCCAATAAAATAAAACAATAAAGAAGCAGAAAGGAAATTTCAAGGTGGGAGAACATGAGAGAAAATGTTCAACTGTGAAAAGAAAAGAATTATAATTATTTTGCCATGTCTTACACTGTTCGATGTCTCCCTTCACTCACTTTTCTGTTGCCCATCAGTGTAAGACATCACAAAATAATTATAATTTATAAATTACCAAGGGTTCATGAGGGGGGAGGGTGTAGGGAAGGAGGAGGAAAATGAGGAGCTGATACCAAGGGCTCAAGTAGCAAGCAAGTGTCTCGAGAGTGATGAGGGCAACAAATATACAAATGTGCTTGACATACAATGGATGGATGCATGGATTGTGATAAGAGTTGTATGAGCAGGCTGAGCCCCGGTGGCGTAGTGGTTGTGCGTGGGACTGCGGCCCACTGGGACAGAGGTTCAATTCCAGCAGTGGGGCTGGGCCTCCTACTCCCACCACGAGAGAGCAGTGATGCCCCCCCAAAACAAACAAACAAACAAACAACCAAACAAAAAGAGTTGTATGAACCCCCAATAAAATGATTTAAAAAGAAAAGAAATATAAATGCACAAGGATAAATTATCTTGATCTGAGTAACCTAAATTCAAAATAAAGACTTTAAAAAAATATATCACAACATTATCTCATCACAAAATAGAGACTGGTGCCAAGGGGAGAGAAGGTAAGAAAAATCATTCTAAATGCCTCACGAAAGGTAGGGGAAAAGGCCTGCAGCCTGAGCAGTGTGTAGATGGCACACTCAGTGGCGCCTCCTCCCCAAGACTCCTTGCACCTCGTCTGCTCAAAGCAAGGGCACCCTGACTTCAGCTCTCCCAAGAGCAACCAGATTGCAACCTGGAGACCGTTGAGAACAAAGAAGAACCCATCATAGCCATGCATCCTTCCATGCAAGCCTGTCAAGAAATCAGCAGCAAGAAATAGCCCCAGTAATGACTGCAAATAAATTTGAAAATAATGGAAGTTTCTCAGAAACTTTTTGAAGTTCCCTTGTATATCTTTCACACAACTTTTGCTTGTTCAGTTATTTACGGGTTTAAGCCTTCTTGACAGCAATTACAAGAATCTGTTTGTTAGCTAACAACAACAAAAAGAAGGGTAGAGGGAAGATGCTCTCTGTCCTCTTTATTTATCATTCAGATGATAACACCACACTTCATTATGAGAAAAGTTTCAATTTTATTATTGGGATTATTCTAACGTTGTTCTTCCCTTGTTACATTGACTAGTAGTACAGTTAGTAGCCTTAATTTAAAAGGAAATGTCATTAAAGTTTAACTATTGAATGTGATGTTGCTGTGTTCTGTTTTGAGAATTCTTTATTAGGTTAAGAATATTCACTGTTAATTTTTTTAGGTTTTTGAAGGTATTTGACTTTTGTTGAAATCCTTTCCTGCATCTACTAAAATGTTCATATGACTTCTATCCTTTAAACATTTGATGTGGTAGACTATATTGTTTGGTTTTAAATTTTGAGTCACATTATTTCTGAAATTAACTCAAATTGATAATGAAATATTAACTTTAAAAGACTTACTGCTGAAATGAATGTACTAGACTCAAAAATTAATGAGGGTTTAAAAGATTGATGAAAAAGTGAAATTAAAAGATAATGGAATTTTTCCCAGAATGTTGTTTCGAAGTTTTTTTTGTATGTAGATTTGCCAAAAGCTATTTCTACAGATAGATTTATATGTGCTGCAGAGAGACCCATGAATATAGTAGAACATACAGGGGCCAAATCATGAACATTTTTCAGCCATAACCAAACATCTTGAGAGAATTAGTCACTGGATCTAAGTTCTCAGAACCATAGTTTTAGCGGAGATAAAGTTCAATTGGCAGAGTGCAGTCCACAAAGACCACATTCTACATTGCCGAGTAGCAATTGGGGTCTTAAAATTTTTTAAGTGGCCACCCAAAGCAAAGAAGAATGAAGAAATTCAAAGATGCAAGCAAACAATTAGTCTAAAAGACTAATGGGTCATATTAATCCTCACCCTGAAAGAACTACATGATGCCCAGCTATCCCCGCCAACCACTGTGAAAGGGATCACAGTAGGAAGTGCTGGATAAATGTGGAACAAAACTCAAAATAAAAAAAGACCAGATCTAGTAGAGACTGGTGGGAGTCAGGGGCATATGATCCTTAGTCACCCTTTTGTCTGGAACTGAGCTCACCCCTGCAGCTCAAGTTTTAGTTAAACAATGGAAAGGCCTATAAAGTGAACAATAACACCAGAGTGGTTCAAATTCCTTTAGAATAATCAACCATGCGAGATGAAAAGGCAGAATTTGCCCTGGGATAAACCTTAGGAGGCAGAAAGGGATAAGAAAGGAAGACAAATGCTAACCACTGGGAAGAAGTGCAAGGAGAGCTGTTACACTGAAGGGGCCTTCAATCAATGTCACGAATCAAAACGTTTATGAATTGTTGAATGAAAAACCAATTTGTTTTGTGAATGGTTATCCAAACCACAACAAGAAGATGAAAAGAAAGAAAGAATGAAAAATACTCCATTGTTATATTTGGTTAGATATTTTACTTTGGAATATTTTCGCTCAAAGTTTACAAGTTAGTGTAGTATAGAATTTTTTAAAAACAGAAAATTTTAGGCATTGTATCAAGATTATAAATAGAAAACAAGTTGAATAAAACTTTTCCAACAGTTTATGTATAGTTGGTGGCGCGCACCTGAAATTCATTTGGCATGTCATGAGGTGTCATTGCAACAGACATCAGAAGATTCACAAGCAGTAAACAAAAAAACAAAAATGCATTGGTGAGAATGGAGGGGAATTGGAGCAGAGACCCAAAGCCCATTTATGGACAACGGAACAGAGGATTCTCAGGGAGGAGATGAGTTAATCAGGGTGCAGCAGAACACTAATGAGCCATGCAATAGATCTCTGATACCTTGAGGCCTCCTCACCCCCCACTATCAGGACCCCAGTGCTGCTTCCCAATCTAGACTAGAAGGAAGCATGTACATAGGTATAGGCGAGAGATAAAGCTTACAACACGTGGAACCCCGGAACAGGAGTGGGACTGGCGATACCAAAAGGGTAGGTGGAAATGGGGGCAGAGGTGGGAAGAGAGGAGGGAACCGATTGCAATGAATGGCACATAACCACACGCCCCATCCAGGGGGAAGAACAACAGAAACCAGAGGAGAAGGAAGAAAGTGATCTGTGTGAGACTTGAAAACAATGAGCAATCTACAATCTATCAAGGGACCACAAGGGTTGGTGGGGGGGGGGAGGGGGGGGGGAAGAAGGGGCAGAAAAAGAGAAGCTGATCCCAAGGGTTCAGTGGAAAGTAACTGTCTAGAAAAGAATGATGGAATATATGTACTAGTGTGTTGGATACAATAGATGTAAGGATTGCAGCGAGAGTTGTAAGAGCCCTGTGGCAGCCACGTACTTATGTTAATTTTATGATTGAAATGTAGGGGTGGAGCTAGCCATTGAGTAGCCGATGAGGCCTCTGTGTGGGCATGGCTTTCACCTGAGACTCCTGGGAAATCTCACGATATTCCCTCGTGAAGATGAGAAGCTATCTTCCCCAGTTGTTGGGAGTTAGTTTCGGAGATGATTAACCACAGGCAACACAGAATGGCGGCGTCTGGGAGGCTGGAGTAGCCGGCGGAGAAACCACATGGCTTTGCCCTGATGTAGCCGAACCTCTGAGGTTGGGGCAGCCACATGGATGCCTCTGCCAGCGATGAGTTGTTTCTGCCACCACGGGATGCTGTTGATGGACCCTGAGCCCTGGAAGCGAGGAGACATGGAGAGACCCCTGTCAGTGCCGGGACTCTGTAGCCACTGACCTGTGACCTCGTGAGTCAGAAGGAGACTTTATGACCGATTTCAGGCATATGGGTTAATGTCTGACTTGTGACTTTGAGCTGGACTGGGCTGGGATGTTTTCTCAATATCCTATTTCCCTTGAATATAAACCCATTCCTTATATCCATATGCGTGGCTTTGAAATTTGTTCCTTTAGTCTACCCGGACTGACACAAGCCGCCAATAAAATGTTTACAAAAATTCATTTAGACATGGTGTTTTATTGATAAAGATTATTATTTGTAGGTTGAAAACTACCTTTTAAAAGAATTTATAGGCTGAGCCCCGGTGGCTTAAGTGGTTGAGTGCGGGACTGCGGCCCGCTGGTTTGGCAGTTCAAATCCAGCAGTGGCTCTCAGGAGTGGCACTGGGTAGTTCCCACAAACACCAAAGGCAGATGCAAAAAAAAAAAAAATTGTATTTTTCTAGATTTCTATTTTGAATCCATTTTTTATAAACTCTCTGTCTCTAGGATTGTGCTTTTTTTATCTTATAACTTACAGTCAACTTTTTATGTTTTCTTATTTTAATCTGTATTTCATTTGTATAACATAATTAAGTGATAGTACTACTTTTATGATCTTTTTAAAAGTAAAAAATCATTTTATTGGGGGCTCATACAACTCTTATCACAATCCAAGCATTCATCTATATCTATTGTATGCAAAACACATTTGTATGTTTGTTGTAATCACTATTACTTTTTGTGTATCATGATTATTTTGGGTATTGTTTGTTTTTACTATGTTTCTTTTAAAGTTCATCAAACTTCACAAAAGCCCATCAATTTTACCTATATAACTAGTAACTTTTTGATGCAGTCTCTATTTTATCTTTGCTCTATTTAATTAATTTCTCTCCTTTGAGTTTCCTCTAATATATTTATGCTAATTTTCTTCTTAGTTTTTAAAAACTTTTTGAAGTTAGATACTAAACTTAATTTTTATCAGTTATATCTCAAATAAACAATTAAGAAAAATAAACAATTTCCCTTTGATGCTCCTTTGGCTATTCCTCCAAATTTGTTAAGTAATGGTTTATTTTTTTTGTTTTGTTTTTTGGGGGCATCACTGCCTGCTGGTGGGAGTAGGAGGCCCAGCCTTGCTGTTGGATTTGACCCTCCAACCCAGTGGGCTACAGTCCCGTGCACAACCACTACGCCACTGGGGTTCAGCCCCTTAATGGTTTGTTATTATTTAGTGTTAAGTATGTCTGAATCATCATTATAATCTCTCCTTAGGCCCATTAATGATTTAGATGTATTATAAAATTTGTACATGTATATGTAGAATAACCCAAAATTATTATGTATTTCTAGCTTAGTTAATACTGTCTCTGAAATTTGTTAGACCTATTTTTTTTTGTGTGTGTTTGTGTGCTTGTGATCCTGGAAGTGTTTTTTTCCCAATTTTTAGGTGCAGGAATTTATATGTATTATATAAGCATATGTTCATGCTTAATATGCATAGATATGCATTTACATATAAAGCTCATTCATTTTCTTTTATGTATTCTATATTCTTACTGATTTTTATTTTCTGCTAGAGGTATTAATTGTACACTAACTTGTTAAATATAAACCTATCATAAGGATGTTGTCAATTCTTGCTTGGAAAGTTCTATAGTACTTATAAAAATGCTATTTTGGGGTCTGAACCCTGGTGGTATAAATGGTTGAGTGCGGGACTGCCGCCCGCAGGCTTGGCGGTTCAAATCCAGAGGCAGCTATCAGGAGCAGTGCTGGGTAGCTCCCATGACCACCAGAGGGCAGTGATGCTCCGCCCCCCCCCAAAATGCTATTTTGTTGTATTTTTAGTGAAGGTTTAATGAATAATTTCTAGACAAATTGTTCGGTGACATTGGTTACTCTTTATAACCTTTACTCATCCAGAGCCGAGGAAATGACATAAACCAAAGACTCAGAGAAGAAACTAGCCTATAAGACAATTGCTCTGCATAAAACATGACCTTATATGCCTTGAGAACTGAAGAACCAAGTGCCTGACTACCACTACTGGAAGTTCTAATCAGAACTGCAGTATATGATCATTGATACAATGAGAGGAAAGTGGATACAGAACCCCAAATTCCTAAACAAAACAAAGCACATTTCAAGAACTACTGAGAAGGGAGCAGTCCTTGTGTGTTAGGCTAACTTCCCTATTGAAGCAAAATGAGTGATGCCTGTGTATAAGGATATGAATATGTACATCTATATGCAGAAAATGACTCATATAGTTGATAAGTTCAGTTCAAGCCCATGGATCAAATACTGCACTGGAGACTTCTCCTGACTCACGTAATGACGATGGCTGAGGTACCAGGGAGTAGGAAGAAGAAATAGGGAGATCATGGACCAACAGAGGAAGATGAACCTAAGGTCAGCCTATCAATCAGGCCAGACTTACGGCTGCAGAGTACAATGAATCAAAGGTTGGCAGTCAGACGTCAGGCTGATGATGACTTCCCGGGTGAGCAGACCATTGGCAGGCTCAAATACAAAGGACTGGAGGCTGATGAGCTAGATAGAGAATGCAGAGCTAGCAAGAAGTAAACTAGCTTCCCGGTCACGTCCATATATGTAGGAATGAGCTCACACCTTCAAGGAAATTGGTTTCAATTGCGTCAGGGCTATGATCCGGGTAAGAGGGTTGTAATCACCCTAATCTTCATCCAGCTGATTGGTTGTTCAAAGCGGATTCCATATGGAGTTGATTACATTGTATTATATAAGATTAGGTGAGATTACTAAGACAAATCATTGAGAATTCCGGCGCAACCAAGTTGACATAAAACCTAACTGTCATACTCTAACACTTGTGCACTGGTATGTTTTTCATATCTCAATCGAAACGAAAGGACCCCTGGTGGTGTCGTGGCTAAGTGTTGGGCTGCTAACTGCCAGGTCAATAGCTTGAAACCACCAGCGGCTCCATGGAATAAAGATGGGGTTTTCTACTCCTTGAAAGAGTGATAGTCTCAAAAACTCAGAGGACCAGTTGTGTCCTGTTCTATGGGTCTCTATAAATTGTCATAGAATCAATTGCAGTGCGTTTTTTTTCCCATTGGACGCTAACTCCCAAGGCTATCTTGTAGCTAAATAGTAAATTGACCACAAAATAATATTACCTATGAATACCCTGTGCCCCTTAAAAAGATCACTGATGTGCAATCAAATCCCCAACAATTACTTTAAAACAAGAGGAAAATATAGAGGACAGGGAAACTAGGTCGATGGAAATAGCAGAATGGAAATAATGAGAAGGTTCACAAATTGTGAAGAATGTAACCAATGTCGCTAAGCAAGTTGGTTAGAAATTGTTGAAAGAGAACCTAAACTGTTGTGTAACCCTTCCCTGAAAACTTGGTAAAATAATATTTTTAAATAGTCAGAGTACAATTTTAGGCCATCCAATTTTGTTTTTGTTTTCCATTGCACTAAGATATATTCTTCCATTTTCTTCTGTTTTTTTTTATTACTGCTGTAGAAATAAATTGAGATGTAGTATTTATTTCTTTGTAGGTAACTTCTCTTTGTCCCCAGTGTATTGTAGTTTTATTGTGGTCTCTCATTCTCCTACTATTGTCTGTAACTTTGATTAGACATATGCCAAAAATCCCCAAACCAAATCCATTTGTGTTGAGATTCGGGCTCAGCAATCCTTTGGACAGAGTAGAATTGTTTCACAGGGTTTCCAAGATTAAACTTTTTATTTTATTTTAATTGTTTAGAGGTCATTGATGTTTCTTTATTTTGCAAACAAAACCACTGGGGATGTTGCCTGTTGGTGCCTCATGTTCCCACTGGTACT
>PVJH01030096.1:8390-25305 GCA_004026705.1 Nesogale talazaci
AACCCCCCCCCCCCCCCAGACGCCTGTTCTCCCTATGATCTCTCCAACCCCTCTTCCTGGCCTACTGACACCGCCAGCCCCCGGCCCTTCTTTCATCCTCTAATCCCAGGTCTCTTTATTTCACCCAGTCCCCACTGAATTCCAGTTTCTCACACCTGATGCCCAAGTGCCCAGGTACGCCGCCGAGCCCTGCCCGTCCCCAAAGCCCCTTATTGTCTTTTCCAGAACCCTCCTCCTCCCGGCCCGCGGCTTCTCCTGTCCCAGCCCACAGAACACTCTGGCACCTACCTCAGCAATCCCCTTCTCCCTCCATCGCACTCACCGGCCACGGAACTCCGCCTTTCTGTGGGAACCCACCAAGAACTGCCCCACTTGAACTCTAGAACTCCACTTCCGCGGGACGCGCCTCCACCACCACCCACACCAAGAATCCTACTACACTCTCCGAACTCCCTTAGTTCGGCTCCCACAAGAATTCCACTTCTCTCCACAACTCCCCGATTTCTCCTGTCCCCCTCTAACTCCAGCACCGCTCTCCAGCCCCCCGCCTGCACCCCCACTTCTCCTCGCCCCCCCCACCCCCACCTCCCCAAATCGTCCCCGCCCTTACCTGCTTCGCACCGCTCGGGTCCACTCTTCCAGCTACACAATAGGGGGCGGACCCACCTCCCCGCCTCGGATGCCCCGAGCGCCTGCCGTTGCCCTGGAGACCGCCAATCCCCCTCCCTCGGCGGCCAATCGGAACCCGCGGAAGGCGGGGCGGGGCGGGCGGGACCCGGGGGGGCCTGGGAGTTGTAGTGCCTGGATGGAAGGACGCGGTGGCACGTGGGCTCAGGTCGCCCCCTCGTGGAGCTCGGGACGAGCCGGCGGGGAAGGCTGGTCTCCGCTTCCGGCTGCCAGCGCGAGGGCCTGCGGGCCGGGCCACCTGCTCCCCGGGCGGGCCGGGCCGCAGGAGCGGTCTCTGAGCACGCCCCCTTTCCTTTGTCAGCCGCCTGCGAACCTCTCTCCTGCGCTCCCTAGCTCAGAGACCCGCAGGGGCGGCGGCCCGGGTGGAAATCTGAGCCTGGGGGTAGGAACGCCAGGCGAGGAGCGGGGCTCCCCGCCCTCCTCCCCCGGGGATTACCTAGCCCAGAGGCTCATCTGATCTCCCCCTCCCCACCTCCATCCGTTTTTTCTCTCGCCAGACTGGAAATACCTGCCGGACCTGGCGCGCTCCCCGATCCTGCCCCGGAGCCTCCATACCCTAGCGCCCCCGCCCCGCCCCCGCCGTGTGCAGTCGGGGAAGTCTGCGCCCCGAGTTTAGGGGTGCCAAGTCAGCGCCCGCTCTAAGTACCAGCGCAAACAACTGGGACCCAAACCCAGAGGGGAGAACTGTCAGGCATCGTGACGTGGGAGCTTGAAAGGGAAAGAAAGAACGAGGTGTTCCTTCCCCGAGCCTCCCCTCCGCGGGGCGCCAGACCTGCACTAGGTGCTTTCATCACTCGGTTTTACGCACAGATTCATGAGGAAGCGGAGGTTCGACCAGACAAAGCAGCTCGCCCAAGATTTCCCTGCTAGGACATGGCAGAGCTGCAATCCAGACTCCACGGGTCCTTCATCAAGTGCTTCCCCTCCTCCCCGCCCCGATTTCATCAAACTCGTGGAAAGCTCAAGGCTCAGACAGACAGAGACCTTGCATGTTTGGCCCACAACGTTTTCTACTTCTCACGCTTGGCTGCCCCCAGGATGCAGGGTCGTCATTTGTCAACCCCACCAAGCCTAAAGGCCCGTGGCCAACCCAAGTCGCACCGTTCAATGGCCACCCCCAAGCCCCCACTTTTCCCAAGCCTTCCTGAAAAAGCGACGTACTGATGATCTCACCCCCGTCTGAATTCCTTCAACTCACACCAAGTAACCCCTGGAATCCGGGTACCATCTCAGCATCAGGAGCTTCCAGACTAAGGCTAGGAAGACAGGCCTGCTGTCCTGCTGCTAAAAATCACCTGTGGAAACCTTATGGAGTGCGACGCTTCAATCTCCCTGCATTGTGAGACCAAGGGCGACTCCATGGAAGCTAACCAAACGAGGAGAGAGTTCTGGGCTGGGTCTAACCATGGCTTCACACCAGCCACGCCGCCCCTGCAGGAGCTGCCCACATCACCAAGTTGACCACTCCTTGAGGCAGCCTAGCCCATCTTCAGTGAGCGCTGACTGCTGTTTGGCGCTCGTTGGCAGAATTACCTCTGTGTTTCTTGTCACCGCCTGAGGTGGAAGTGTAACTTCCCTACAGCAAATTTCCCCAAAGTAGCGCTTTGGTGGTTGCATAGTCTGGTGTCAATTTGAGAGGATTGAAGGGGTGGGGTCTGACCTGTCAATCAAGATATGGCCAATGAGGCCTCTGTGTGGGCATGGCTTGCTCCTGAGAATTCTGGTAATTTCAGGATGTCCTCCTAGGAAGCGGAAGACATTCTCCCTCTCTCTGCTCACTCCCTGAGAGACGCTCTACTGACAAGAGCTGATAAGATACATGGCATTACGCTGATAGCCCCGTGCCCTGGCAACTAGAGAGCCACATAGAGACCCCTGCCAGCCCTGAGATGCTTACACCACCACGGGATCCAAAGACTTTCTACCCTCTGGCCCATGATCTTCCTGCATTCAGCATCGTTGCATGTGTTACGTGAGTCGGAAGGGATTTTATAGATTGATATCAGACATAAGAGGTAATATCAGACTTATGGGCTTGGGCTGGACTGGGTTAGGATGCTTTCTTAATGTACAATGACCCTTTATATTAAACTCTCTCTTGTACAACTTAAGTGTCTCTATGAATTTGTTTCTTTAGTCAACCCAGAATAACACAAGCACCTTTTCAATCCTGTTGGGCAATAAGATCTGCTTATCTAACAGTCGATAAGATTGGCATTCACTGTGGCCCAGCGGTGGCATGCTCACCTTCCACCCATGCCCAGCCAATGTACTTTAAGCACAGCTACCCTCCATCTTTCAGGGAAGGCTTGTCTGCTGCCATCATAGGCAACAAGTGTCAGTGGAGCTTCCAGGCAGAGGCTAGGAAGACAGGCCTGCTGTCTTGCTGGGAAAAACCCGCCGTGGAAATCTTCTGGAATACGACAATTCAATCTCACTGCATTGTGAGTCGGGGGGCAACTCCATGGGAGCCAATCACACTAAGGAATTTCAAAAGGCGAAATGAAGAAGACATGTTACCGGACATAGAAGCAAGGCATGCCAAACATCTGCAATAGTAGGTCAAAGTGGGAAGCCTTTTTTTGTTTGTTTAATTGCTTAGCTTCTCAGCCACCAGAGCCAAAGCTCCCTCTCCTCCCTTTCAGAATCTGCAACACTGCGGATCCAAACGTTCCATTTCTGTGTTTCCTTGAGGATAGACTAATCACTCCTGATCTGGATGTTAAAATGAATTTTTTTGTAAATTGAGATTTTTGAATGGTTTTTAATTAAAAATGTTCTTCTGGAGGCTTCTTTTGTGAGTTTTATTGTTCTCATTTTCCGCTGGCTTAAATATATCTTGATGACTTTTTCAATAAGTGGATTTATTGTGATTTGGGTACAAATGTGTAAAGCAAACTGGTTTTCCATTCAACAACTCATATACACGTTGATGCATTGTAGTGATTCAATCCCTTACGATGTAAACCCCTCTTCCCACTTTCTCCCTGGTTTCCTGTTCCCTTTAAGGAAAGGAACTCACTTAGTCCTGTCACTTGTCCCCGCTCAATGTCTGAGTCTCAAAATTGAAGATTTTCCCTCTGGGTTGTCCTTGATGTATAATCTTTACTCTCAGGGAAACACATATTCAGCACATTAAAATTCCCTGAACCACAGCACGAGCCAGTTCACATTTCTCATACTGTTAACAAGGATATCAGAAATGGCCCCAGTCCCAACGACTCTGATGGCCCCGGGACCATGAGCACAGGTCCTGTCACCAGCTCAGAAGAGAAGTATGACTTCCCCTGTGTTCTTCTTTAAATGGCTTGTGTGTCTACCTGTTGTCCCGCTGAGACTCAAAGCTACATGAAGGTATGAATCATATCTTGTTCATCCTGAAATTGCCCTGCAGCTCTCAGCCTATCAGAAGCGCCGCCCCCTTACTTCTCCAGCCTCAATTCTCACTTACATCCTTATTGTGAGACGCACTGGCTTCGCAGACCCCAGAAGTTGTTGTGCGTTCTTTATCATATTTGTTATTATTTGTAAGATCAGTACCTGGCATTTCCCTTCTGTTGGGCTCAACCACAAGCTATTCCCATGGTCATGAGTCAATTCAGGTCCATAGCAACCTTTTTTTTTTTTTAATCATTCTATTGGAGCCTCTTGCAACTCTTGTTACAAACCACACACCAGTTGTATCTGACATATTCGTACATATATTCCATCGTTCTTTTCTAGACATTTTCTTTCCTTTGCGTCCCTGGGATCAGCTCCTCTTTTGTTCCCCTCCCTCCTCCCTCACCCCTCATGGTCCCTTGATAGATTGTAGATTATTAATTATTTTCAAATCTCACACCAATCACTGACTCATTCCCCTCTGGTTTCTGTTGTTCTTTCCCCTGGCTGGGAGTGTGTGGTTATGTGCCATTCATTGTCATCAGTACACCCCTCCCTCTCCACCTTTCTCCCCTTTCCCCTATCCTTTTGGTATCTCTGTTCCCATTCCTGTTCCTAGGTTCCATGTGTTGTGAGTTTTATCTCTTGCCTATACCTATGTACATGTGTGTTAGTCCGGGTAGACTAGAGAAACAAATTCATAAGCATACATATAGATATAATGGAAAAGTTTATGTACAAGAGGAATGAAGCATTTAGAAAGCACCCCAACTCAGTCCAGTCCAACGTCACAAGTCCGATATTACCCCATATGTCCGATACCAGTCTATAAAGTCTCCTTCAAACTTACAAAGCACGTGCAATGACACCAGGACAATCACAGGTGAGTGGGTACAGAGTCTTGTGTGTCCGGTGGCAGTAGAAGCATCTCTGAGCTGGCAGGGGTCTCCCCATAGCCTCCCAAACATCTCAGCACTGGCAGGAGTCTCCATGTGGCCTCTCCGGCCCCAGAGGTTTGGCTCCATCAGGGAAAGCTCCATCATGTGGCCTCTCCTCCGGCTTTTCCATTCTCCAGGAATCAGGATCTATCAGCATGCTGTCATCTCATCTTGTCAGTAAAGACTGAATCAAGTCTCTCCTCTCCAATCAGGAAATACCACGAGACTTCACAGAATTCTCAGGAGAAAGCCATGCCCATATAGAGACTTCATTGGCTATCTCTAGACTGACAGGCTAGACTCCACCCCTAGACACCCAATCATGAAATTGACATGAGTACATGACTGCCACAACATGTTTCCATCTAGTCTGGACTGGGAAGCAACACTGAAGTCATGATATCAGGGGAGAGGAGACCTCCAGGGATCAGAGGTATATTGGGTGACTCATTAGTGCTCTACTGCAACCTGATTGACTCATCCCCTCCCTTCGACCCCTCTGTAGGGGGATATTCCATTGCCCATAGATGGACTTTGGGTCTCTGTTCCAACCCCCCTCCATTCTCACCAGCACATTTTTGTTTGTTTGCTTACTGTTAGTTATGAATCTTCTGATGCCCATTGCCCGGTCTCGGCACTTCACTGGCTGGTGAGCTTCTTCCATGTGGACTTGTAGCATCATTGTTGGATGGCCACTTGTTTAACTTCAAGCCTTTAAGACTCCAGACACTGTATCTTTTAATAGCTGGGCACCATCCTCTGTCTTCACCACATCTGCTTATGCACCCATTTTGTCTTCAGCAATTGTGTGGGATGGGGGTGGGGATGACCATCCCAGAATGCCAATTTGTTAGAACAGTATTCTTCTACTGAGGAAAGGTATGAACCGAGACCCAAGGCCCATCTGCAGCCTCGGTGTATTGCCTTATAAATATATAAGGCCAATATAGACACCAATATCACTATTGTTATGGATTAATGTACTTGCATAAGTGCACACCTCTATTAATCTCCCTCTCTATGCCTTTGCTTCCTAGAGCTTGCCTCTGTTTCCTTTTTGCTCCTCCTGCCCTGCCATCACTTTCCCCCTCTTCCACCTCTTAGTGCTTCCTCTCTACTAGCTTGGTGTTGCCAGGCTGAAAGCAACCTTATAGGACAGGGTACAACTGTCCCTCTGTGTTTCGGGCACCATACATCTTTACAGGAGCAGAAAATCTCATCTTTCTTCCAGAGACAAGCTAATGGAATTCAACTGCTGACTTTGCAGTTTGCAGCCTAGGTGTAAGCAACTATAGCACCAAGATCCCTTTCTACTGGTCTGTAGTATTCTTTTTCTCTTTTCCCTGGCTTACTGCACCCTTGTTCCCTCCGAAGCACCTTCTTTGAGCCCTCCCGACACATCTTCTTCACTTCGCAGCCCTTGTTACACCTTACTGTAAAGGTATTTTTACACATTTCCCAAAGAGTTCTTTGAGGACCAAACCAAAGTACTATGTCTACTGCTATTGAGTTGATTCTAACACATAGGAACCCCCTATAGGGTTTTCAAGGCTATTAAAGCTTTCCTGAAGGAAACAGTCACACTTTTCTTCCGTGGAGTAGTGGTGGATTTGAACAACTGAGCTTACAGGTTAGCAGCCCAATGTGTACCCTACAGTGCTAGCCCCATGCTCAACCTGCTAGATGCTCAGAGACTGAGGGACAAGTTTTGCAAGTTTTCAGTTCTATCAGATGATTATTATTCTCGCTCCATGCCTCTGTAGGGTCCTAGCTTTCCTCTTCAGGCCCTCTTGCTCTAAGGGCCTCCACCTCTCTCTGTTCAGAGGAAGGGACTTTGTCAACTCCTGAGGAAATCTACACAAGATCCCTTCAGGCACCTCCTGGCTCCACATTCTGAAATACTGGAGAACCAACTGTCCCTGTATTTAAATGGTGGAGCCTACTGAGCCTTTCCCAACCCACCTCTGGCACTTTAACAGTGAAATGCTCCAGCATCTCAGAGTTCCCAGACTCTAAACCTCAAGTTTATAAAGCCCTGTCTCCTAGGAAAGAAGAGATCCTATCTTTACCCATTCCAAAGAAAGGGGAGCTCACAGAATGTGAAAATTATAGAACAATGCCATTGATAGATGCAAGTAGATTTTTGTTGAAGAACATCCAACAATTGTTGCAAGAGTCCATTGACAGGGAGCTGCCAAATGCTCTGGGTGGATTCAGAAGAGGACGTGGTAGTGTTCATGTCAGAGTGCTGGAAGCAGAGAGTACTGGAAAGTGTTTACTTGTGCTTTATTGACTCTGCAAAAGCATTTGACTGAGTGGATCAGAATAAGCTATGAATAGTCTTGAGAAGAATGAGACTTTCAGAACACTACACTGTGCTCCTTTGGAACCCGTACATGGATCAAGGGGAAGTTGTGCAAAGAGAACAAGAGAATACTACATGGTTGGAAATCAGGAAGAGTGTGCGTCAGGGTGGTATTCAGTGTGCATGCTGAGCAAGTCATGAGAGTAGCTGGATTAGAGGAAGAAGAGTGTGACATCAGGATTGAAAGAATGCTGATTACCAACTTGTGATAGGTGGATGACACAATCTAGCTTGCTAAATGTGGGGAGGTCTTGAAGTATTTATGAATGAAGATCAAGGATTGCAGTCTTCAGTGTGGATTACAACTCAACGTAAAGAAAATAAAAATGATCACGACTGGACCAATAGGTAGCATCATGTTAAATGGAGAAATGATTGACATCGCCAAGGATTTCTTCCTGCTTGGACCCACAATGAACGCCCAGGAAAGCAACAGTTCAGAGATCAAATGATGCATTGATAGAACAAATCTACTCCTTAAAGCATCTTTAAAGTGTTGAAAAGCAAGGATATTACTTTGAGGACCAAGGTGTCCCTGATCTCAGCCAAGGTATTTTCTTCTTCTTTTTTTTTTTTGGTTGTTTTTTGTTTGTTTGTTTGTTTTGGAGGAGGGGGGGCATCACTGCCTCTGGTGGTCGTGGGTGCTACCCAGTGCGACTCCTGAGAGCCACCACTGGATTTGAACCGCCAAGTCCGTGGGCCACAGTCCCACATTCAACCACTTATGCCACCGGGGCTCAGCCCACCAAGGTATTTTCAAATGCCTCATATGCACTGGACATTGAATTAGGAAAAAGGAGGAAGAATCCATGTGTTTGACTTCTGATGCTGGTGAGGAATATAGAAAGGGCCATGGACTGTCCAAAAAACAAATCCATGTGTCGCGGAAGAAGTACAGTCACAGTGCTCCTTAGAAGGAAGGGTGCTGAGACTCTACCACTGCTACTTTGGACATGTCAGAAGAGACCCGTCCCTGGAAGGACATCATGGTTGGTGAAGTGAAGGAAGGCCCTCAACAGTAAGAACTGACACAGTGACTGAGACAATGGGCCCCAACACAAGGAGAGCTGTGATGCTGGCACAGGACTGGGTGGCCTTTCTTTCTGTTCTCCATAGTGTCACCATGACACCTAACAGCGACAGCAGGAAAAAAGTTGGAAGAAGCACGCCCGTGAGCTTGGTCTTAGACTGTAGGTCATTTGGGGCGGGGAGCTTATTTCTCTGACACGTGCTCTTGGGGCCTTTGGGTGATACAGAAAATCAGCCTTAGGCCAGCAAAGACCTACCTGCCAGAGAGACACAGGCTTGGACTCTTCCACCCGCAGTGGGAGAGTGGATCACGGTGCCAATCTTGAAGCAGGCCAGGATGAGTTTTCCAACCTCATCTCCCCAGCACCTCAGGGGCTCCTTTTCATGCACAAAATCCCAGCCTACATTTTCCCATTTTCCAAACACTGAGTATTCTTGGTCTCAAGATCCTCCCCCTGTTCCCACCACAGAAGTCACATCCCTTTTCTTGGAAGGCTCTTTGGAGACCTGCATCCTTTGAAGACAGGGCACGAGAGGTCTAAGGAAACACCAGGTACACCTCTGGGCACTGGGTTTCTCGAGGTCAGACTCCCTGCTCAGGTCCCAGAGGTTCCTGGCTGCCTCCACCTCAGTGGGACACCTGCTTTTGGGGAGTCTCTGCGGGAGCACTGTCTTAGTGGCTGTCAGGGAAATACCCCAAATGGGGGATCTTAGAGAATGGAACTCTGTTTTCTCCCACTTCAAGAGGCTAGAGATGAGAATTCAGGGCAGCAGCTATGGGGCAGGCTCTCTCTCTCTCTCTCTCTGGAGCTTCTCCAGTGGGCCGCTGCTGACTTTCTGGTCTCACCTCACACATGCGTACCCCTCTCTTCCCCCATTTGAGCTTGATTCTTGGCTCTCCTTCCTAGTGGTGCGGCCTCATTCCCATAACAGAGAAGACCTATTCCCATACTCTGGTTTCTCTTCAGAGCGCATAAATCGTTTGCCCTTTACTAACATCCTATTCCCAGATGGGATGACATCTGGGGTGGGGGCAGTGGCAACACCATTCAATCTGTAGCCAATCACCTGTACCCATGCCTGCCTCCCCTTCAAAGAGCGAGTCTTCCTCATCGAAAGGGCCCAGGCCTCCGTGAAAAGGCCAGGAACAGCATGTCCTAGGCTGGAAGGAGACCGTGGCCAGCAGAACCCAGTCTCCTAAGAACTCCCTCACCGCTGACCTCCCTCGCATATCCCACAGCTCCTCTTCAGTTCAATCACTGTCACGCCCTGTCACCTGACTGAGCTCCGGTTCTAGCCCCAATACCTCCTTCCCTTCCACCCCCAGAGGTCAGATTTGGGAGAAGGACTGGCACCTGTCCACCTACCAACCTCACTGCCATCAAGTCCATTCTGACTCAAAGCAACCCTGCAGGACAGGTCAGGAATGCCCTGGGAGTTTCTGAGACTTTAAATCTCGGAAGAAGCAGAGAGTCTCGCCTTTCCTCCGCAGAGCAGCTGTCAAGTTCAAACTACAGACTTTGGGGCTAACAGTTCAAAGTATAACCCACGGCACTGCAGGAGCTCCTGGACCGACACTTGGGCCTGAGGCGGCCAGGCCTGGGCTTGAGGAATTCAAGAGAGTCAGCGGGCTAAGAAAAGGGCAAGAACATTAGCTTAAAGCTCTTGGGTGGGGAGTAGGCAGAGGAGGCAAGGACCCAGAACAAGATTCCAGAGAGAAGTTCTGAGTCATGGACATCTACAGACAAGGAACACACAGGACAGTGACACCAAGCACAGGTGGTAGAGGGCCAAGGACCAAGAGCTTGGCTGCAGACCCAGCCAAGTTGTCCTATCCATAGGTGGATCCTGAGGCCCAGAGCCCCTGGCATCTGGGAGATGACTGAACCAGTGTGGCAGTCATCTGCTTATGTTAATTTTATGATTGAAATGTAGGGATGGAGTCTAGCCTGTTAGTCTGGAGATAGCCATTGAGTAGCTAATGAGGCCTCTGTGTGGGCATGGCTTTCTCCTGATATGTCTGAGAAATCTTGCTATAGTTCCCTCGAGAAGATGAGAAGTTATCTTCCCCAGTAGTTCGAAGTTAGTCTCAGAGACGATGAATCACGAACAAGACAAGATGGCAGCATCCGAGAAGCTGGAGGAGCCGGCGGAGAGACCACACAGCTTTGCCCTGATGAAGTCAGACCTCTGGGGCTGGGGCGGCCACATGGAGACGTCTGCCAGCGATGAGTTGCTTCTGCTGTTGATGGACCCTGAACCCTGGAAGCGAGGAGCCATGTGGAGACCCCTGCCAGCGCTGGGATTCTGTACCCACTGACCTGTGACTTCATGAGTCAGAAGGAGACTTTATAGGCTGATTTCGGGCATATGGGTTAATATCGGACTTATGACTTTGAACTGGACTGGGCTCAATGTCCTGTTCCTCTTGTAGATAAAGCTTTTCCTTATATCTATTTGCATGTCTATGAAATTTGTTCCTCTAGCCTACCCGGACTAACACAACGAGAGCTCCCCAGCCATACTCAGAGCCAGAGCAGGACAATCTGAGGGTCTTTCCCAGCTCATGGTGAGGAACCACTTAGAGACCAGGACAGCAGGGTTGAGCGTTGATGAAACTTATCCTCCTGCCCCCAACTATCATAATCCCAATTCTACCTTACAAATCCAGCTGGACTAGAGGGGGTACACTGGTACAGATGGGACCTGGGAAATAGGGAATCCAGGACAGATGAACCCCTCAGGACCAGTGGTGAGAGTGGAATTATTGGATGGGTGGAGGGAAGGCAAGGTAGAGACGGAGAGCTAATTACAAGGATCTACACATAAACTCCTATCTGGAAGGCAGACATCAGAGGAGTGGGCAAAGGGAGACATCGGGCAACATAGGATATGGAGAAATAGTAATAATTTATAAAGTATTGAGAGTTGGTGGGGGAGGGGTGAGCAGAGAAGGAAGGGAAGGGATGAAAAAGTGATCTCAAGGACTCAAGTGGAAAAGCAGATGTTTGGAGAATGATGACGACAGCAGGCATGTGAAGGTGCTTGGCACAGTATAAATGTGTATGCATTGTGATAAGTGATGTATGTCTGTATTCTGATAAGCGATGCACAAGCCCCCAATAAAATGATGTAATTTTAAAAAAGAAAAAAAGAAAGATATCCTCACCACCTGAACTTCATCCACAGTGGAGCGCAGGTCCAGTGGGGTTAAAGGAAATCTCTGGCCTTTGTTCTTCACGGTGTAAGCGGTACACGTGTTGCCGGGGAGTGGGCTAGTGAGGAATAGATCATCCCAAAGCTGCACGGTGAGCTCATCTTCACTGCCCTCCCAACAGGGGGACCTAGGAAAGCACTTGGAGAAGAGGACCCAAAAGAAGGAAGGAGTAGGGAGGTGGGTGTAGTCAGAGCCCGGCCCAGCATGGACTGAAGGACCAATCGTGCTGAACATGACTTTATTGCAAGATGTCCCTCAAATAGCATGACCAGGAGAGTATCCACGCATGAGTCCTCTGGGGAGAGGAAAGGTTTTGAAAAGATGTCCAAAAGCTCAGAAAACACACACACACACACACACCCCTAAAGACAGTGGTCCCTGACAAGCTGCTGAGGCCAGACTTTCTTTTCCTCTTCAGTGTCTTGCTGTTGCCCAGGGATTCTTTTCTTTGATGTTCGGCATCTGAGCCTCACAGCCAGAATTACCAGGAGCAAGAGAAGGAGCAATACCTTGACCAGGACACAGACGGAAGACACGGCCTTCTGAGAAAGAGGTCCAGGATCTGAGAGAGCAAAGGGAAGGAAAGAGAGCGTCCTTTCTTTCAGAGTCAGGTAAAGATTGGGGGACAGGTGCCTATGTCCAGCCCCAGAGAGGGGCTCTCAACGTCATGAATGGGCATCTGTCAGTTGATGGCCATTGGAAACGTCTCTGTTAATATGCATTTTCTGCAGAGAATCTTGGGACCTGAGTCAGGAGCAAGAGCAGAGACCACTGGAAATTTGAGTCAGAAGAAAGGAGGACCTTTCCCCAATATGGGTGCCAGGCTTCTCTGGGTGGGGGTGGGTTCTGGCTCTCTTAGAGGAAGGACCTGGGGAGGGAGATGGTGGCTCCTTCCCCTCAGAGAGTGGCCCTGAGTCACGTGTCTAGTCCCCTGTTACCTGCACAGAAAAGCCCAGCATGAAACTGACGAGAGCTGATGTTGCTGGCAGGGTTGCTGGCCCTGCAGATGTAGAAGAGGGCACTGTCCCCAGGCCTCCAGGCCATGCTGAGGACAGGGCCTTTTTGGACGTCGTCAGAGCCGCCTTCCCAGAAGCGCATCCAACTGTAAGTCACATCCGGGCCTGCATTTTCGATGGAACATGTCAAGGACACGTTGCAGAACTCGTCCCCTGAGATCTCAAAGTTCACAGTGACTCGGGGCTCCGGCAGCCGACCTACATGAGAGAGGAACACACACACACAAAACCCTGAAAAATTGGGTGTTGATTCTAAAAGCCTCACCTCTGGGGTCCCAGTGCTACTCCCCAAAAACCCTTTAGCCTACGACACGTAAACCAAGGTAAACAAAGCAAAACAAGGGTTCCTGGACAGCTGCCTTTGGCCACCTCTCCCTTGTCTTCCCACCTCTCTTTCTCTAACCATTGGACCTTATCTTCCCCCCAAATCCCATCACCGTCTCCATCTCCAGAATCCTCTAAAACAGTATCACCCTCCCCAAGGAGTATCTTTATCTTCACCAGTGTCTTTTCCGGATTCAAGATAGAATATCAGTCAGGGTGACGGACACTGGGAAGAAGTCTGTGCTCACACAGAGGGGAGCTACTGCTGTGCAGTTGCCTGTTGGACTTGGCCCCAGACTCATGGCCACCTCGTGGACAGCTCGATTGGATTGTTGTGATCCGTAAGGTCTTTATTGGTTAATTTTCAGAAGTAGATTGCCAGGCCTTTCTTCCTGGACTGGCTTAGTCTGGAAACACCGCTGCTAGCTGTTCAGATTAAAGCAAGGAGATACTGACCAGTACCCTCCAACTCGGTCACCATCAGATCCCAGCTGACAGCGACCTTGTCAGGCAGAACAGAGCTGCCCCTTTGAATTTCCAAGACTTTTCATAGTTACGGAAGTAGACAGGCTCATCTCTTTCAGCGAGGGCCTGGGGGCTTTAAACTGCTGACCTTTCAATTAGCAGTTCAACGTGCAGCCCACGACACCAATATGCCTCCTTGACTACTACCAGATTAGCCCTCAAAATCCAGTCAGGGAGGAAAGGCTCAAGAATTGAGGTTATGTGTATTGTCTGGAGACAACCCTCACACTAGTGGAGAAATGAAATGACCGAAGACCTGGGAGGGCAGGTCCCTTCCTGAGAGGACACATTACCAACACTTGGGCTCCCAGAGGGTCAATGGATGAAATCTTGTCCCTCTCAAACTCATTGCCAATTGTCATCTTGGTTGTTGCCATAGCTCAGACACTGGTTTGGGAAGACTGGAGAGGGACGAATCGTCCTTTTCCTTATCCCAGCTCCTCCAGCCACAACCCAGAGTCATGAAAGCCCTGCTCCCCATGGCATGGGAAGCTCACGAAAGACAGACAAAGCAGTGTTCTGGTTCCCAAGGTCAACTCACGGTAGACGTGCAGATTATAACGCTGTCTGGTCACGTGGGACGTCCTCAGGCTGACTTGGGCTTCGTAAAGCCCCGCGTCCTCCCAGCTCAGGTTGCTGATCTGCAGGGAGAAGCTGGGGCCCGGAGAACTCACTCGGCCCTGGTAGCGCGGGTTGACCACTGTGAGGGTCGCTGGCCTTCCCTCTGTCCCTGCCACCACAGTCGCAAGGGGTGTGCCGCAGGACCAGACAACTCTCTCAACTTCTTCGTGGGGTGGTATTTCCAGGAGGAGACGGGTGGACTCCTGCAGGACAGCCACCACTTCCTGGGGAGCCTCCCCATCTCTGGAACCCCCAGCTTCAGAGGCGTCATCGCCAGAGCTGCCATCTCCAGAGAAGTCGCCTTTGACTGCAGACATCAAAAGAAACGAGATGACAACAGCCTAGCAAATTTCTGGGTTACTGTGCCTGCCCAGAGGGCCTGGGGTTTCAAGGGAGGTGACTAAGTGACTCTATTGCTTCCTCTGGTCCTGTGGTGGTCTTTCTTGGAGTGAGCCTTCAGCTGTGCTGAAATTAAGCCCCTCCCGAAGGTCACCCTCCCTCTGTGCTCTCATTTTCTAACATTGATCCTCTCCTTCTGCCAGCTCAGGCTACCCCCTTTTCATCGCCCCAGGCTCTGTCTGCTCTTGGCCCGGCCCTGGTCATTCTGGAAGAGTGGCTGATGCAGTTGGCCTCAAAGGAGCGCCCTGGCTGGAGCAGGGCCCCAAAGAACAAGAGGAGAGAAGGGCCAGGAGAAAAGAACACGCAGGCCTGAGCAGTCCTACTCACCTTTCGGAAGCAGTAAGAGAATGACCAGCCAAGGAAGGGCCCCCCTGCCAGCCGCCTGTGCCCAGGAGATGTGATTTGTCATGCCGAGGAAGTTAACTCTCAGCAGGCTGCCCAGACGCTGAGTGACCAAGTCCACAGGAAGAGGAAGTCATTCCCGTGCAGGGCACCAGGCCCCTCACTTCCTCTGTCCTCACCAAGCCCCTCCTCTATCACGAAGTGACTTCGTTCTCTGGAGCCGGATTCCCTTTTCCTAAAGAATCTCATGAGACTCGGGTGGTTCAAACACACGGGAGGCACCTGGGAAGAGAGGCTGGGTGGTCCCAGTCGACTTCTGAAACAAATCAACCATTGAAACCTCAACCGAGCATGAAAACTCAGCTCGATTCTGAGGGGGGTCGCCATGGAGCGGAATGGACTCAGCCATCACCACCGCGTGTATGTCACCCAGTTCAAAGCCACCTTCCTAAAATGCCACCTCCCTGGATTCCCCACTCTGTGCACCTTCAGGCTCCCGCCCACAGCACCCACCCCAAACTCTTAGGATACTTCCCATATAGACTTGCCCTTCCGCTCTCAGTGTACTTCACCTTCGCGGTCTTTGGCCCCCGTGACCATTTGATTCTACGAACATTTTCTGTCCCCAGAAAGGTTCCATCTTTGCCTCCTCTGTACGCCCCACTCTCGTTGGCCCCCCATTAGACACCATCGGTATTTTCGGAAGGGATGGATGAATGAAGACTTTCTATTTAAAGCTAGTTATCTTCTCACTTGAGAGACTATTCAGAGGAGGGGAAAATGTATGACTTTCTTTAAAAAAAAAGAGAGAGGCAGTTTGGGCCAGAGAGCTGATCTAGGCTGTTTCTGTCCCCCGGAAAGCTAATCGAAGGCTCTTCTGAAACCTGCTCAGCAGCACAGCAGTACACAGCCTGACAACCAAGTCGGGGATGTGCGTGAGGTGCATTGACGGACTAGTGAACCGGGACGGCCAGAACGCTGCCACCACTGCCCCCGTTGGGCACATCATTTACTCAGTCAGGTCTCTTGGTTTCAGTGGGTCCATCCAAATTTGTATCCAGAGATCCGTGTTGGGCGGGTGCTAGTCCAATTATATGAGATCAAGCAGTTGAGTCGATATAACTGCCCTCTCCTCTCTCTTCTGCCTGGGCCATTAGGGACACATCAGTCAATGAGACCCAGCCACCCCCATCCCCATTCTTCTGATAGCACTACCTTGCTAAAGGGGTCCAATAAAAATCCGGGCCTGCTCTGAGGCGGGGGGGTGATGGGGGACCACGAAGGACCAAACCTTTCCTCAAACCTGCCCCTTGGGCTCTCTTTGGATCCAGAGAGGCAAGGATCCGCACAGCAGAACCAGGTTCCCAGAGGAGCCATTAACCAGTCCACCCCAATAAATCACCTCTCTCCTGAGACGAATCAGGTTGAGGCCTACACCTGTCTTCTCTTCTCGGGCCTGCCCGGGCACTTGATAGATGGGTTCCTTTCCTCTTCTTCTATCCATTTTTAAGTGCCAGGGTTAAAAGAGTGATTATTCTGTTGAACCATGAAGGTGGCTGGCGAGAACTGAAGGGCAGGCTGTTCAAGTGCCCCCCCCCCCCGGAGGGTCGTTAGGCAGCAGAGCAACCGAGGAAGAAGGAGGGTCCCTCCCGAAGGGACCAGCCTGTGTAGGGTCCCTGAGGTGGGAGCCAGTCAGTACACTGCCCCCCTGGGCAGAAAGAGTGAGGAGGAGCAGAGCGCATGTGAGACTGGAAAAGTGGGCTGGAGACAGCTCCCAGGGTCTTCTGGAATGCTCAAGAGCTTACGAGGCTGGTGTGAAAGAGCGCCTGGGTACATAAAGGAGTTAGTTATGTTCTTGCAGCAAAGAGTGTCCCTTTGAGGGGTGACCGGGCTGTGCAAATAGAGAGCACCGTTGAGTAGTCCTTGCCAGAGAGCTGCAGGGAAGCAGAAAGAGGGAATCGCTGTTTCGAAACCCAGAGACGGAGGAGTCCTGGTGTCAGAGCCCGTTCTGTGTGGGGCGGTGTCTTCCACCCACGAGGCAAGTCATGGGGCAGAGTTGCAGCTTTCTATT
>PVJH01030097.1:0-25221 GCA_004026705.1 Nesogale talazaci
GGGCGGGGGGACCAGAAGCAACGAGCCACTGTTAGTGGATCAACTAGTGCCCCCAGTGGCTCTAACTAGTCTCACTTGGCCACTATGAGTCCCTCTGGCAGAGACTCCAGCACCACCTGTCAGTAGCCACAATGGCATTCGAGACTCAGCTAAATCTTCACTGCCTTGGAAAGAAATGTGTGTTCCTGGGGAAGGTTGGGGAACACAAACAACTGCCGAGAAAGACCTGGAGAGCAGCGAGGTGGGGGGTGGGGTGGGGAAGGAAGGCTTAAGTTGGGCTCTTTGGGAGTCTTGATTCGAGTGATTTACTGAGAATGTGGGAGTGAGAGAAAAGCCAGCCAGGATAGGGCAGGAGTTAAAACTCACAGGCTGGCAGTCTCAGTCAGATCTCACAGTGTGGTGTGTAATGCCACCCAGCTAGCTCCCCCTGAGCCCTCTGTAGCCCCTTATCCATCTCACAGAACTCCCTGGGGAGCACAAAGGGTTATGCCGAAGGTGGAAGGTACAACCTCACATGGAGCACCTCGCCTTGAAGGACACATCGAAGGGGATCTGCCCACCCTTGAAAATCCCCTGGCACAGTTCTCCCACCAGGGAACCCCCATGAGTCCAAAACCACTTGACAACAGTTATCAACAGCCCTCACTCCCTGACCAAGATGAGGGGGAAGGGGGCAAAGCGCCTCTTGTCGGCTGAAGGGAAATCTCTATAGAAAGAGCAGCCATGAGCCTGAAGCAGCCAACCTTCACAGTAGCTGAAGAGCGGGTGTGCCAGCTGGTAGACCGGGCCCCACAGGGTCTGCTATTCCCTACCTCGGGCCACAGCTCCCAGAGGAGGGAACGGCCGATACCACAGAGGCCTGGCGACATTTAGCAACCTCAGGCAGCCTCCTCCGAAACCATGTCCCATCGTATTTTCTTTGTGAGGCTAAACAATGTGGTCTTTGAGGAGCAGTCTGCCAGGCCAGCTGAGGAAGGTCAGGAGTAGAACTGGCAGGCCCGAGCTGACCGGCTGACCCCAAGCCCTGGCAAGGGCAGGCCTGAAAGGAAGTCACAGAATGGTAATGTCACAGGATTGGCACCCCTCCAGCAAAAGGAAAGCCTCCCTTTAGTACCAGGGACAGCACAAAAATCAGAGGCTGGTGACAAGTGGAGAAACTGAACCAAAAGAAGAGGGGAAAGGAGGAGCAGTGGAAAAGCCTTGTGCAGCTAGGCCTTTGGAACCCTGACACCCCATTCCACTCCTCTCCTCTATGAGCCAAGTCTTCCTGGAGGTTGATCAGAATCCCCCTCCTCCGTGAAGCCCCCCAATCCTCCCATTCTCACAATGACCTCCCTCTTGACGCCTGTAAGGTTCCCTGAGGACACCTCCCTTTGGAAGTGGCAGGTTCTGCTCTGTGTTGCGAATTGTCCTGGTAGTTGCTGCTGTCAGGTGCCATCAAAGTAGCTGTGACCCACAGAAACCCTACACACAAGAGATGGAAGCACCGTCCGGTCTCACACCATCCTTACAGCTGTTCCTGTGCGTTGAGCCCATTGTTTCAGCCACTGTATCGACCCATCCCCTAGAGGAGCTTCCTCTCTTCTGCTGCCCTCCTACTTTGCCAAGCATGACGTCCTTCTCCAGGGACTAGTCTCTCCTGACAACGTGTCCAGAGTCTGTGAGATCAAGTCTCACCGGCTTTGCCCCTGAGGGACATTCTGGCTCTCCTGCTTTCAAGACAGAAGTTATGCCCAAATGGCTCCTCTGATCAATTAAAGGGTGATTGTTTTTTTGCTTAGTTGCCTTTGAGTCTGTTCCAACTTTTGCCTCTGGTCAAGGTATGCTCGTGGGTGACGTAGCAAGTGGAAAACCCCTGGAAAACAAGGCCTGGGGTTTGAGGCATGGGTGCTAATGACAGGCAAACACAAAGACCATGTCGCCAGTTGGAAACTGGCTGCCATATTTCGAGCTGAGGGGCTACGGAAATGACTAAATGCATAGCATTCCACTTCATGAGACCCCGCTTGTGGCAAGGGGCAGCCCACAAGACCAGCAGCTGTGTCACGGACAATGAGGCGCTGTGCTTTAAGCTCTTTGATGTGAAGAATCATGACCTCCTCATGGTCATCTACAGCGACTGGTGCCTGGCCTACAGCAGGGGCTCAAGAATGTGTGCCCTGGAGCGCCTATCCCTGGGGGAAGTGATGGAAGCACCCGCACCCATTAACTGGGGCAGGGAGGACTGTTGCAGGAAAACTGCAGAGCCTGCCTGGGACTCCCTCTTGGCTTAGATGGGAGCACTCTGTGGACGACGCTCCTGGCGCTGGTGGGAGGCAGGAACTGGGTGGCTGACCCGGGCAGCTTTGTTCTCTGACTTCAGGAGGGCTGTCGGCCAAAGGAAACATGCTTTGTCGGGGATTCCTCCCATGCGGCCTCACACCAGGGAGGGGACCCTGCCTCCTTTCATCCCTTGGTCTTCAGTCGCTAGCTTTAGACCTCTCCTCTCTCTCCCTCTTCATTCCAACTTTCTCCTTGTGGGTCTCCTTTCTCAAACTGACTTTTTTTTTTTTTTTTTGGTGCTTTGAATATGGCATCCAAAAAATCCCCCAAACTCACTGCCAAAGAGTTGCTTCTGACTCATAACAACACTATAGGATTTCCAAGAGTAACTTCGGACAGGAGTAGAAAGTCTCTTCTTCCGGGGAAAGGCTGGTCATTTCAAACTGATGACCCTGGGGTTAGCAGACTAAGCCACAGGGTCTCCTTGAAAAGGGCATAAATATTATTAAATATGAACATGTGCTACTATTGTTTGCATAGATGCCCGTGTGTAACTGGCCTCCCTCTTCCCTAAACTTTCTGATCCCGCTTGCTCCCAACCTTTTTTCTCTCAAATTCTGTTAGCATGAATAAAGGAAACAATGTGTAAATCATAAAAAGGAGATGTTTTATATTACTTTAGCCATGCCACGGAATGTCACAGAATTACCTTGCTAATTAAAGTTGATGTTGATGTTAAAATAGACACCTGCACGGACTAGCTCAACAGTCAGAACCCAAGGCTGATGAAGTCATTTGGGGCAGGGATTTGGTCACCATAAAAGCCATCTCTCAGTGCCTGGCCACTGAATACACTCATAACCCAGTCCAACCAGCATGCAAATGTCTACTCTCCATCTGCCACAAGAGAGAGCAGGCCACAGTGGAATCATTCTGCAACAATCTATCTCCAGTATCCCTGAAACAACGCCACATGCCTATTGGCCTCTGGCAGTGTTGCCTCATTTCTGTACATAGAAAGACTACACTAGAGTTCGTTCAACTTCATCGTACCCCAGGAACATCCTTTGGGGCCATAAGCAACTAGCCTGGCTCCTCAGGGCTTTACTGAATTTTGTAATGAGAACAATTGAGCACTCTGGAGGTTGAAAGATACAGAGCAGTAAATAGTCTAGTGGCTGGGAATCTCTCTGGTCACACTCTACTAAAAACCACTCTGCAATCTTGAAATATCCTGTCTGCCATAGGACAGCATAAGATATGACAAAAGAATAATAATTTATAAATTCTCAAGGGTTTGGGAGGGAGAGGAGAGCAGGAAGGAAGGGAAAAAATGAGGAGCTGACGCCAAGGACTCAAGCAGAAAGCAAATGTTTTGAGAATGATGAGGGTAGAAATGTACAAATATGCTTGACACAATAGATGGATGGGTGGATGGATGGATGGATTGAGATAAGAGTTGTATGAGCCCCCAATAAAATGATTTTTTTAACCTCAGGTAATAAAAAAAAAAAAAGACACTGCTTAAACCACAAATAAAGAAAAGGAAAGAAATGTCCTGTCTGCACCATCCAATATCACTGCTGCTACTAGCCACGTGTGACTGTGGCATAACAGAGAACTGGATTTTTTATTGAATTTTATTTTACTTCATTTAAATGTCACAGCCACCTATGGCTACCATACTAGGCGGCACAGAACTAGAATCCCAAGAAAGCACTACTAGTACTTATAAAACAAACAAACCCCACTGTCACTGAGTCCATTCCTACTTACAGTTCCCAAAATAGAAACTCTTTCCAGGAGAGGACAAGCTCATCTTCCCACCGAGGAAGACTCATCTCCCTGCGTGCGGTGAACAGCCCCACGCCTAGCCCCCCGTCCCGCCACGGCTCCTTGCAGTAGGGGGAGCACAAATGAAATCAGACACGAGCTGGCAACTCTCCAGGCGTCGTTCCGAGTTGCCGTGGCTAACTATGCACACATATAGGAGCCGCAGCCCCAGCAGCGGCTGTCACATGGGTATGCATTCGGCCGCTAAGCTCAAGGTCAGCAGTTCCAGAACACGGTCACGCGACAAAGATGGGTCTTTCTGCTCATGTAGAGCGACTGTCCCGGAAACCCACAGAAGCAGTTCTACCCTGTCCTCTTGGGTCCCTATGAATCAAAATCGACTCCGTGGCAGTGAGCTTGAGGGGTTCTTGATATTCTTAGAGACGACTATTTTCCGAGTCTCTCTCTCTCTCTCTTTTTTCACAAACTGTATATGAACAATTTTTTTTGGAAATATATGTTTATACCAAAGGATAGACTGGCTAGTATTGATTTTACATGGGCATGTAAGTTTTTGTTCGTTAAGTCTGATAGAGGGGATGAGAGCAAGAGTCCAAAGAGGACATGTGGATGCTGAAAGAGGCTATTCAGACCTGCAGGCACCTAAGAGGAGTAAGGCACCTGGCTAGGCTGGAGAGCAAACTCTGCCATAGATGGAATTCCATTGTTGGCACAACTTTTTCTGAGGCTATTACTTCATAGGTGGTAGGAGTGGGCTTTTAAAATCATTTTATTGGGGCACATACAACTCTTATCGCAGTTCATCCCTCCACCCACTGTGTCAAGCACATGTGTACGTTTGTTGCCATCTGAGTCTCTTATGACAGAAAAAATCGCAGAAATTGTTTGACTAACTGCTAAACTTTCTGATATCGTGCGTTTTTACCTCTCTAAGTAATAAAAGTGTGATTACCATAAGTCAGTGATTTAAAAAAAGGACTCTAAAAGAGGGTCCACTTTAGGCTCAACAGGTTCAGAATCTCAGATGCTAAAAGTTAGCATAGGTAACAGATCAAAGGGAAGAGGCAAAACCACATTCCCCTTGAAGTTTCCCCCTCCTTCCCCTGCACTTTCGTGGTGAAGCAGTCCATAGAGAAAGCCACAAGCAAAGCCATAGGGAGCAACAGTTTCGCCTTTCTGCCACTGGAAGGGGCCATCACTGACTCGACTGTACTACTACTTCTCCCTCCGAGGCGGGCCCCTTTCGAGCCCTGGGCCTATGCTTCCAGAGGGTCCAGGGGAAGCGGGGCGTGGGGCTCTACTCACCGGAGCACATCTCCCCCTTGTAGCGAACGCAGGAGAAGTCGTCGCACTCGCAGTACTTGCCAGTGATTTTGCCAAAGTCGCTGCTGTGGCAGACACACTGGCCGCACAGACACTCGCCCCGCTGGCTGCAGACGGGCTGACCCTCCCTGGGGCTGCACTCGTCCTGCTGCGAGGGCCGGTAGTCCTCCTCGGAGCACTCGCACTGGGGCCCCAGCCAGCCTGGCCCACAGCGGCACACCCCACACTCGAAGGTGCCGTTGCCATTGTTGCAGCGGGAGCTGTGAGGCTGGGCCTGGGCCTGGCAGGCACAGTCGCAGTCAAAGGTGACCTGGACGGTGAGGCTGTCTTTGAAGCCTACAGGCTTGATAGTGAAGGACTTCTCCTTCTCCTGGGGACAGCCACGCACCTTGGCCTCGATGCTGAAGCTCACCTGGAGGGACAGCAAAATTTTCTTTAGACGCTGAGGGGCCCCAGAGAGCAGCAGCTGCCTCTGCCCTGCCCGGGAGCACCCCAGAAGCAAGGTGAGCATAGGCTTACCTGTGCTAATTTACTAATCTGGAGTGAACAGTTTCACATGTTTTCTGCCATATCCCACTGAAACTTGGTAAGGAAGCACAAGTAAGCCTGTGCTTAAACTTGCTTAGGAGGTAAAACGCCCCTGGGACTATCCAGTCTTAACCTGCTGGGATCTGAGGCCCTTCAGCCTCCCCATTATCAAAGGCTACAAAGCAAATACGATTGCAATGGGACAGCTCTGCAGCTGTGACGTAGTGTCTGGGTGCAGAGACAGAGCTTGTGGTCACACACAAAAATTTTTTTAACTGTTTTTTTTTCAAATCCACAGGTGAAATAAACCAGCGCAAGCCAAACAAAGCTCTGGACTCTGGTCAACTGCACTGATTATGTACAGACCGTCGTCCAAGCGTGCAAAGCACCACTCAGTGGCCAGGCCGGCCCCAGACTCGGGTCTACTGTCCCATGTCCCACCATATTGCACCGTCCATGCAAGCAAGCGCGCTGCAGGCCAGTGTTTCTTACATGGGGTGCATTTGGTACCCCAGCTCTCCCCTTGACCTCCACCCCACCTGCCCCTTCTCCCCTAGACGAAGCAGAGAATGAAACACAAAAGAAAGTCCTAAAGGGGGTTGGGAGGGTCAGCACGAAGACTCCAACAACCAACCAACCAACTGCCAGGGAACCCATGCAAAGCTACAGGGCAGGGTATGCCAGGGAACCCATGCAAAGCTACAGGACCGGGTGGACATGCCTCTACAGGTCTCCACGTCTGTGACTCTTTTGAGGAGTAGAGAGCCCTGTCTTTCTCACTCATGTGGCAGCCCAACTCAAAACTACTCCAGCTTAGGACTCTTTGATGACTTGAGGGCAGACAGCTTTGTCAATTCAGTTTGCTGGAAAACCGACAGTGGCTATACGAATGCCTGGTGTGTGTGTGTGTGTGTGTGTGTGTGTGTGTGTGTGTTAGGTACCATCTGGTCCATTTTGACTCCTACAACACCCCATGACAGAACACAACTGCTCCCCAAAGTTCTGTATGCTTTGTTTTGAAAAAAAGTATGTTTTTTATGCAGCTCAAATGTGAAATGTCCACATGACATTGAAATGAATAGTAATAATACATCTGTACCCTTTACTGCAATTCACCTTTTTAAACATCATTCCGTTCCCTGTCTCTCTGACGGAGCCCATGGAGAAGCTGACTGGCAGGTCTTTGTCCTGTAGAGCCCCCGGGTCGATTCCAATCACCCACCTCAGAGTTAGCAGCCCAGCACTTAACGCTTATGCCACCCACCAGCACATAGTCTCCATACATATTTATGGAAGAGATGACATTGTCATTGTAGCCAAGTCATAGGAGGGGAAAAAATGCCAGTTATCTCAGGGGAGGGTTGGGAGGTGATAAGAAACTGAAGATTAGAAATATTTTCCTTTGCAATTAACTCAGCATGAACCGTGGGACCTTAAACGCAAATTTTTTTTAAAAAAAACCCTGAGGGTAAAGTTCACTGAACAGAGAGATGGGGTTTTGGAAAATAGCCTGAGAGGAAAAGGTTGCAGTGCCACTACATCTACATTGTGATAACCTTCAGGAAGCAAGTACAGGGAAGGAATGACATAAGGCAGCAGTTCTCAACCTGTGGGTCACGACTCCGTTGGGGGTCAAACGACCCTTTCACAAGGGTTGCACAACTCATAACAATAGCAAAATGCCAGTTATGAGGAAGCAATGAAAATAATTGTATGGTTGGGGGTCATCACAACATGAGGAACTGTATGAAAGGGTCACGGCATTAGAAAGCTTGAGAACCACTCGCAGAAGGGGTGCCCACAGATGCCCAGAGCAGAGGTAGTGTCAGAACTGCAGATTCAGCCTGGCCCGGCCCACCTTACCGTGTCTCCAATCTTGAGCCCAACACAAGACTTGAGGCCTGGGATGACCTCGTTGTTGAGACATGTGGCATTGAAGGACAGAGACAACTCCTCTGGAAGGTCACGCACTTCCAGCTCTACCTTTGAGCGGATTTTCTAAGGAGAAAAGGGCAAAAGAAGGGAAGGGTTTGGGCTAATTGGAAATGGACAGAAGCCAGGTCTATCCAAGGTTCTGGACTCACCCTAGCTATGTCAGATGCTGAAGTTTGCCTGGAAGCTTCTAGAGCACCTCAGTAGCCTCTATTTCCTGCCCATGAAACTTCTCCCTCTCCCTGTCTCCATTTCTATTTATGGGAGTGTGGGTAAAATCTCAACCAACCTCATCTTCCTGCAGACCTCATGGGAGTGCTGCTAACTAGCCACTCTGCGTAGCAACACATTCATTTTTAATAAGTCTTGCCTTCCCCCGTGAATCAGCCCTCTCTTTTCCCATTGTTGGAGCCCAGAGCTCCCTCAATCTGAACCCCTCAATCTCTGGGCCCTGCCCCCTGATCTAACCCCAATCCACATCTATATCCACACTCTCCTCTCTACCTCCTCTAAACACTCCACCTGGGATCCCTGTTATTCTCTGAGACTTTTCTTTTTTAGAAGGCTGTATCTCTTCGATACTGACCATCACCTGGCCTCTGGCTACATAAGAGAAAGGCAGTAAGGCAATGTGGTAGACTAGAAGCCAGTATCTCCCCACCTGAACTCCACTGCATAATCCCAAGGGAGGTGATTTCCCAGAAGGTCCATTCCCTAGACAGAGTGCTTACCCCATAGGCGTCAACGATGAGCTGCAGGACATTGCTAGAATCCGCAGACAGAACCCCCACTGTGGTCCCTGGAATGAGCTCACTGTAATTCTAGAAAGGGAAATAAAGATGCCCAGGTTTTACCAGAGGAATGTGGTGGGCTCCACAGGCCCTCTCCAAATAAGAAATGCAGATTAGGAGAAGACATTGACCACTTTACTTAATACTCTGAGTGGTTTCTCAGCCACTGTGCCATCTATTGATCTACGTGCAGGATGACCCCCTGGTTCTGACCCATAGCTCACAGGACCCAGTCCAAGAAGTCCCAAGGGTGTAGTCACCTGGTAGAGTTTGACTACATTTTCAGTCACTGCAAAGATCAAATTGATATTTTTTTGAGACAACTTCTCCGTCATCAGTCCCAGAGAGGGATAATCCTAAAAAAGAGAGGGAAGAAAAAGAAGAATTTGGATTAGTAGAAAAATATGATCCTGGTTGGCCATTAACCCAAAGGTTGGTGGTTCAGACTCAACCAGAAGCTCCATAGGAGAAAGGCCCTGTGACCTGTTCCCATACAGATGACAACCTAGAAAACCCTAGGGGGTGGTTTCACTTTGTCACATGGGGTTGCTATGAGTGAAGATCAACTTAAAGGTATCTGACAACACTAGAGAGAGCCATACGGCGGTCCTGGATTCCAAGTCTTAGAATCCAGCTGATTGAGGGTGTAGACCAGATTTGGGGGGGGCGGGGGTTACTTCAACCTTTCACCTCATGATCAAAGTGGGGAAAACAATGCTTCCAGAAGACACAAAGCAAGCAACCATCTTGATGATGCGAACAAGGGAGGTAGCATGGAGACCCAAAGACCACCTGTAAACAATTGGACATTCCCTCACAGAAGGGTCACAAGGAAGAGATGAGTCGGCCAAGGCGCAGCACAGCACCAAGGAAACAAACGAAATTCCTCTAGCTTTCTTTCATGCTCTCTCCACTCCAGCCCACGTTATCGTCAGCCCAGTCCTATTTACAAATCCGGCTAGACCAGAGCACTAGGACAGATAAGAGTTCTCGACACCTAGAACCCAGGACACATAAATCCCTCCAGACCAGTAATGAGTATTGCGATACTATGATCGTAGGAGGAAGGAGGGAGAGTAAGGGGGAACCAATGACAAGGATCGACGGCATAGCACCCCCCAGGGGTAAAAACAACCCCCCAGGGAGACAGCAGATAGTATAAAATATGAAAATTAAAATAATTTATAAATTATCAAGGGTTGTTGAGAGTGGGGGAGGGAGGGAAATAAAGAGCTGATAAGAAGGGCTCAAGTAGAAAGAAATGTTTTAGAAATGATGATGGCAACTTATGTACAAATGTAATTGATACAATTAATGTATGTGGATGGCTATAAGAGCTCTAAGAGCCCCCAATAAAGTGATTTATTAAAATAAGATAAGTTTCAGTTCATTTGGAAGTACACCCCACTGTGAAACTCAGGACAGATGAAAAGTTACAGACTGATGGTGCCAAAACTGAGCACCTTATTCAATCCCTTAACAAAACCCTACGGAACAGATTCAATGGGACAGGTACTCGGTTGGGTCTCATGGTTTTCAAGCTCCTGACAAATACCTAGATCTGGGTACTCATGATACTCAGCCAAGTGGCCTCAACTCACCTTTCTAATCATTCACTCATGGCTCTCCCTCATCGCTGACTTGGAAAATTTCTGTTTTCCCACTTGGAGTAACCGCCTACCTTAGGACACAACTCAACTCTCATTTTCTAAAGTCTTCCTTGACCCTCCCAGCTCACGATGAGTTTTTCCTCCACTATTGACTGTGCTACTCATTTAACACTAATCATAAGTCCTACGTCATTAATAAATGTATGTGGTCTATCTCTTCAACTAAACCAAAAGTTCTCAGAGGGTCGGACCTTAATCTCTTTGCCTCCCTCAGTCCCCATTTGCTGACTCACTTATTGCCTGGAACTCCTCAGCTTGACTAAGACTAACACCTACAAACTCAAGCAAAAATGGAGATGACTATGAATTTTGAATATGTCCATGGTATTTTGGGTATAGAAATAAGCTCATGAGATCACCCAATTTCATTTCCCGCCTTTACACAGGTATACATTTTATACTACCTACATTAGGTAGCTTCTGTATTGTCCTTCCAAATACAGGCTAGTCTCTATATCAGCACTCTCAGAGTCAATATATTTTTCTTATGACTTACAGAAATTTCTCCTGTTTCAATTTAAGTGCCTTTCCTCTTATTGAACATGTTATGACCATAGAAAACAGTTTATAAGAAGTCATCTTATATATCGAAGCATTCTTTAGCCTTCTTTCCATTGAGTGAAATGACTCTGATCTCTTCAATTTTTGATAATCCTTGTCCCTTGTCCTCTATCTTCTTCCAAAGCCACAAAAGAGCCCGGTATCCCAAGAAGGAGATAATCAGGAACAGAGTAGAGAAGAAGGCCTCACCCCAGTTAAACCTGTGAACATCTTTGGGGTTCATTCTGGATGCCATGATGCTATTCCTGGCATTGGTGGTAGTCGAGGTGGTGATAAAACTCACCACCGACTAGGATACTAATGCTGGCCACTGATTGCCCAGGCTATGCCCTGGATAACAGTGCTCTGTTGGGGAGGGAAAGTTGAAACAAATCCTGCCCAGAGGAAAAGTTTCCATTTTCAAACTCATGCAAAGGCACTGCCTAGATGAGGACATAAAGAACAGGGACCATAGACAGATACGTCCAGATATCTCACCATGGTAGTGGAGGCAGAGTAATGGTTGTCACTGCCAATATGGCACTGCCCATCGTTGGGCTGAACAATTCCTGCCAGCCTCCCATCCAGTGCTATATGAGTCTTGGCATCAGTGGTAAACACCAGCAAGTGAGAGGCATCATTTCTCCAGCCAATTTTATCCTGTTTTTAAAAAGGCAAAGCAACTTTAGCGAGGTCACTGATAGACGCCAAAGGCCCAAGCCCTGCCTACCTGAGGGCTGGGAGTCTTCTAGAAGGGCTTCAATTCTAGTTCTTGTACCGTACCTTCCAACTTGGTTGCTTTATTATGTTAGGGAAAACAACCTCATAGCTATTAGTTCAAAGAGCTCACTAATATCTTTGTCAGCTCCATGTATAACTCCCCCAGTGACAAATTGCCCACCTGCGCTCACAAATGTTAACTGAGCTCAAAGATATCCATCTCAGCACGTGCCTACTGTGCTTAGGGTAAGTTGACCCAGTTTTGACTTTGAAATGCTTTTTTTTAAAGATGGGGAAAGGCTCTCCCCAGAAAACCTCTGGAGTCACTGAGGATAAAGGAGCATCCGCTCTGGCAGGGGGTGTCTACACACAGAAGTCACAATTGCTCATCTCAGACCACAGCTCTGATACATTCCTACCTCCAGCTTCACAGCCGAAACCCCCAGTGTTGTCGCCGTCTTTCCCCTTTGTCCCCAGGCTACCTACACCTGAAGGCCCAAGGCCTCCACACTCACATCACAGACTGTAGCTTGCATGATGGCATCGAAGCCGCCCTCTGGAGCATCTCGGTTCCGTGACACACTCTGCTTCTCCACTTCCTCGTTAAATCGTGTCACCTGGTCGGTGAGTGCCAACACATGCTTGTAGCCAAACATGGGCAAGCAGGTGGCCTTCATACTGGGGAGGAATGAGAGAACGTTTAGCACCCTCTGAAAGGAAAGGTGGAAGGGAGAATAAGGAATGTGATGGAAAGGGAGTGCACGAATAGGGTCCGCCCAGGCTAGTCTCTATAGATACAGACTCCAGTCAGTGTAGACTCCAAACTTCAAATTACCCGAGGCACACCAGCCTCCCCTGGGGACACAGGGATGGGCTGTAGAAACAGATAAACCTCAGTCCCACCTTACATTAGTCATGGGACCTTAGGCAAGCTCTGGTGGAGAGCCTAATGTTTGAAAAAAGAGGGTCAATAATAGCACATATCTGTTTAAGAATGTTTCTGAGGCTTACAAGAGTTATGCATATTTAAAAAGAAACAACTCACTACCATCGAGTTGATTCTGACTCAGAGTGACCCTATAGGACAGAGGAGAAGTGCCTCTGTGGGTTTCCAAGACTCTAAATATGCAAACAGATAACAGTTGGAACCTCTGACTTTGTGGTTAGTCAGTGCTTATGTTGTATAGCCAAGGATTTCTTCATGCAAGTGGACTAAAGATAGTCTAATTATTGTGATTATTATGTTATACTTAAGCCTTCCCTATAATAACACTAATATAACAGTAGAGCAAAAGTTCAATACCTTAATATTTTTGGACCATCAATAAATTGCTAAAGCATATCAAAGGGGGCTCCAGCTTAGTGGTCTAATTGTATACTAAAACCTAATAAGTTTACAACCCCCCCCCCAAAAAAAATCATAGCACATAAAAAAGTCACAGCACATAACTTTGAAAACCAAAGAGTACATTCATGCTCAATAAGCATCGTTTAAAATAATTATAGCCCATAAATTTTTGTTGTCTCCACCAGCGATATAAATAAGTCATTCAGTTACAAGTCAAAGGATTAACAGAAGCACAATCTATCTACCTAGAGGCTATCCAGGGGTCCAGTGTTGCTTAGATTCCTCTAGGACCTAATCTCTTGGATTTTCACCCTGCGCACCTCATTCCTTTGATGATGAGAAGAACAGTGATGACATCAATGAGCTTAATCCTTTTGACACTGCAATTCCTCTGTTTATTTATCTTCTAACATATCTGTACTTCTTACCTTGTTTCTCTTGAATTCTTTCGTGCCTCTTTATGACTAACGAATTTGTCTTTCCAAGTCTCCGAGCAACCTTGAACTCTACTGACACAGACCACCAGATCAACAGACTAGGCCAATTACCGGGAAGATCAAGGTAGAAAGGAGTTATGGTTTGATCTGGGGTTGCCAAAATATAGAAAAAAAAAAAAGCTACCCAAGATCTCGAAATAAGAAGCAGGACTTGGTCCTGCCTGCGACAGTGTAGAGGGTTACCGCCCTGACTGCTGCAGCGACTTACTCATAGCAAGGGTTTTTCAGGGCCTCTGGTGGAGAGATGTACATGTATGGTGACACAGGCTTGTCCACAAAAGCTCCGAAACCAATACGAAGGTTACTGGTGAGCTTGCGCATCTGGGAGGCCAGCTTAGTCCCCAGGCTCTGGATGCTTGATAGATCGTCTTTCATGGAGTAGGAGAGGTCCATCAAGTAGTAGATGTCCACAGGGTAGTCCTCCACCTGCCTCACTTGGATGGAGAAAATCTTCGAGTCATCTGGAAAACAGCAAAGAGCTCGTTTTTCTCCTCTTCAAACCGCTCAAGTGGCTTTGGACACAGTGGGAATGAAGCAGCCACTTCATCAAAGCAGACTTAAAAGTTCTGAGGTTCCTTCTGCTCTCCCTGAGCAAATTCTATTCCTTTTCCCCATCTCGTGGTCTTTCCCTACCCTCTTCCTTTTCATTCTAAAATTTTCCACCTATCTAAATATCCATCTGTCTAAACTTTAGGGACCCAAGAGATCCCCGCCCATTACTACACTTCAGATTCAGTAAAAGACAAGAACGGGGTCCACCATTCTCTGAAACCAATGCCCCTAACACACGCCTCATACATAGTAGGTACATGATTACATTTTTGACTCAACAGGAACGTCCAAATCGACGCTTTAAAAAGCCTATCTCTTACCCTAATTCTGCCTTCATCTGCAAAGCCTCTTTTTTTTCTGCTTCAATCTCATATAGAAATGGGGCTGGTAAATTGCATTTTCATCCCAGATCTAATCTGAATCTCAGTATAAACTAAAAACAGGCACCAGGGTCAAAAAGGAGCAAAGGTTCCTTGTCCAAGGTCAAGGAGTTTATATATGGTGAAGTCCAGATTCAAACCCGGATCAGGCTTCAAGTCCCCAAATCTTTCGTTTTCTTCCAGCCTCCTGTTCACATCTCCTCCCTCCCAGGCTGCTCTGCCTCACACCATCTCCTTTCTGAGCGCTTTCCTAGGATGACTCCCTGGGCCTGCCTGCACAGTGTCTCCCCTGGAGAAGACCCATCCCCACCTGGTCGTAGCCGCAGTGCAATCCTCTGGGGACTGACTTGAGTAACCTGTGAGCTGTCTCCAGAGCCGGTGTCACTGAGAGGTCTAGCTTCCAGTATGCGGGCTTCACTGATGGGAAACTCGATGTCATCCAGGGCACAGTTGTCCTTTCGCAGGTTGTCCTTCAAGTTACAACGAGGTGTACCCGCAGGCAGGGCCTGTACGATGGGAGCCCAAGGAGAAAGCCTCTGGTCAGAGCTCTGCGACCCTCTGCCACTCCCTTATGAATGTCTTACTGTGTACCCAACACTCCCGGCCCCGATCAGCCTAAGTGAACCGGTATGAACTTCCCAGGATAAAGCCTAGACCCATGGGATAGAAATGAGAACTCAGAAAGGCTGCATGAGTGCCTATTTAGAGACTAGTCTCTAGGATCTACGGGGTCCTTACTCAAAATGTCAGCGCCACTCCTTTGAGCCTCAGTTTCCTCACTTGTAATATACGAGACAGGATGACATGGTGCTTTCTGTCCCTTCCTGGTGCTTTCTAACAGGAATAAGATACCGCTGGGTTGAAGCATTCCACCCTCCACCCCCCCACCCTGGGATGAAGCATTTTTAAAACTGTAAAATGTTCTACTAATGGAAAATTCCACTTCTTTACTACTAATGAATAATAGCACATAAAATTAATAAATACGTCTAATTTTTTTAAAACTAAAATGCAAGCCGCCACAGTAGCTCAAGTCAAAATGGGTGCATAAGAAATACTAAATACTTCACCATACTAAGTGGTGAAGAAAGCTGATGGTGTCCGGCTATTAAAATATAAAATGTCTGGGGTCTTAAAGGTTTGAATTTAAACAAGCAAGCATCTAGCAGGGAAGTAACAAAGCCCACATGAAAGATTCACACCAGCCTGTGTGATCACAGGGTGTCGATGGGATCAGGGATCAGACATCAGACCCAAACAAACAAATGATGCAAATGATGAAGCCATAGTGGAGTCCCACGGCTCATCAGGAGACAACTGGAAATTCCCTCACAGAAGAGTCACAAAGAAAGAACGGGACAGCCAGAGTACAGCAGAACACCGACGAAACACACAACATTCCTCTAGTTCTCTAATGCTTCCTCCCTTCCTGTCCTGCTCGCCCCCACCACCACCACTACCACCACTACCATGGCCCCAACTCTACCTTAAAAATCAGGCTAGACCACAGCACGTACACTGGTACAGATAAGAGCTCTCGACACACGGAATCCAGGACTACTCTGAATAATGTGAACAGCTATACCATGAGGATAGGGGGAAGGTGGGGGGAGCAGTGGGAGAAGTGGGGAGCCAATTACAATGATGTATAAACCCCCTCCACTTCCCCAGGGGGATGAACAACACTCATGTGGGTGAAGGGAGACAGTGGGAAGTATAAGGTATGAAAATCATAATAATTTTTAATTTATCAGGGGTCCAGGAGGATGGGAGGGTAAGGGAAGGAGGGAAAAAAGAGGTGCTGGGGCTGAACAACAGTGGCGTAGTGGTTGAGTGCGGGACTGCGGTCCATAGGGTTGGCGGTTCATATCCAGAGCAGCTCTCCAGGAGCAAGACTGGACCTCCTACTCCCACCAGGGGGCAGTGATACCCACAAAACAAAACAAAAAGAGGAGCTGATACCAAGAGCTCAAACAGAAAGAAAATATTCTGAAAATGATGATGGCAACATATGTACAAATGTGCTTGATAAAATTGATGTACGGGGGCTGAGCCCCGGTGGTGTAGTGGTTGTGTGCGGGACTGCGGTCCACCGGGTTAGAGGTTCAAATCCAGCAGCAAGGCTGGGCCTCTTACTCCCACCACCAGAGTGCAGTGATGTCCCAAAAACCAAAAAAAATAATTGATGTACGGATTATTATAAGATCTGTAAGAGCCCCCCAATAAAATGATTTATTAAATTTTTAAAAATGAAAGCCATTTGTGAGTCCCAAATCAATTTTGTGACTTTCACCATCACTTTATTAAATATACATTTTACTTAATAACTATTGCTTTTATAGAATCAGATAGAAAATATCCAGGTGCATACGTAGTAAAAATGAATATTGTTTCATGAAGCATTTATATGATGGGAGGGATATATAATATGTATAATAATGATGTGTAATATGCATCTTTACAGGTAAGGGTCAAAACAGATGAGAAAATGTTATATTAGTCACCCCTAGGCTGAGATTCATGAGGACAGTGGCTGTATGTGTGTGAGGTGTGTGTGTGTGTGTGTGTTTTCCGTTCTATTTGCAGCATCCAGCCCAGGGCTTAGCACAAAGGAGGGAAGAAACGGAAGCACAGAAGACAGTAGAGAGCAGGAGTTTAGAATTCAGGGATAGATTCCATTTCAAACTCACTGCCATTGAGTCACTTCTGAGTCAGAGACCCCCCCCCAGGACCAAACAAAACTGCCCCTGCAGGGTCCCAAGGCTGTCGACTTCTAGGGGAGTAGAAAGCCTTGTCTTTTTCCTATGGAGTAGCTCGTGGCTTTGGGCTGCTGACCTTTTACTCAGCAGCTCAATGGCTGACCCACAAGGCCCCTGGGGCTCTTTGAGGAGTGGTTTACACAAGACGAAATCCCAGTTCAGTCAGTTTCATTCTTGCCACTTGCCACAGTCAGCTCGAACTCAAAGGCACCCCCATGTGCAACAAAGCAAACTGTTGGCTGCCCAGGGCTGGGCCACCTTCAGGACCACCGGTATGCTCAAGCCCACTGTGGTGCCCACTCTACGCTTTGCGCACCTGCCAACATAGGGAGCTCATCTGCCACCATGATACTGGGCAACGTCCTACCACTTCGTAGCTGGTTCTGGGGCCGAAACTCTCCAATTCCAGCTTTCTCAGCTCCAGCACTTTAAGAAACATTTGGCTTGTCTCAATGTTATGGAGCAGAGCAGCTCAGCAGGGTCTCCTCGGCGCCATCTTTCTGGAGGCATGACCCAGAGACATCGCATAGGAACACTACGATAAATCGGGTAAAGAACACTAAACTGCCTGCCACGGGGTAAATGCTCGGTGTTGGCTGTTATTATAAGGTGTTCCATAAATAGTTCCTGGGAAAATGAATTATGGATACCCTCCATGAGTCTCAGCATATCCTCATGATAACAGGGCACGAACCAGATCCTCACCATTGCTTCAGCTTCCTCCTTTGCCCTGGACCAAGGACAAATTGAGCACCTTTTCAAAAACCCATGGATGGGGTGCATCCCATGGTCTGTAGGGCGCTGTGTGCTCACTGTGAAGTACGGAATGAGGGACAAGAAAATTAGCAACAGATTCCGGAGTGGGTCTGCCACGAACTAGCCATGGGATCTCAGGACCGTTTCATCTCCTTCGCCTTCTTCTTTTGGGTACACTACACCCAACCAACCATACATCCACCACAATTTCTTCACGTACAATTCAATGACACTGGTTACAATCTTCACCTGGAGTCACCATTTCCGCTACATCCACATTATTTCATCAACTTTCACTGAAACTCCCCACCCCTTAAAGTTCCCATCTGTGCTTCAGATGAACTGGTGTTAACTTGAACTCCTATCAATACTTGTTTTTAAGAACAGAGTGTTCTTAAAAGCAAACATTCTTTATCAATTGAGCTAAACTGTTGTTTAGTTTAACAGTGGCTTGATGAGATTCTTTTGGTTCAAAGTTTAAAGATTTCTAGGCAATCGATTTGGGGGTTCCCCCAGTCTCGATGGATCCAGTAGTTTCATATTAATTTGAAGTTCTGTTCCTTTTCTTCTCCCTTTCATTGGAAATCCATCTAAGAGATCTTTGCTCACAACAGCAAAGTCATTTCTTTGAGCCTGAGTTTTCTTATTTGTAAGAAAAAAGGAATGAGTTGAGATGGTTTGATTCTGTCACTTCCTGCTTGGACAGTCAGTAAATTTGGTCAGCACTGTGTGGGCACATGTCCATGAGGGCTCTGTGCCAGGTTTCAGGGACTGGCCAGACAGCTGGAAAATCCCTACCTGGACCTCTTCTATAAACTCTAGGCCTTGGCCTTTCACTTTACCCCCGCCTGCTTTGCATCCACTTCTAGAAGGAGCTAGAGAACTCATACCAATAACACAGAATAACAATTGTCAACATTTATTGGCTGCTTCCTGGTGGCGTACTGGTGACACATTGGGTGGCCTACCTGCAAGATCAGAAGTTTGAAACCACCAACCAGTTCTTGGGAGAAAGAGGAGATTTTCTACTCCCATAAAGAGTTCTTCCCTGCCTTATCGAGTCCCTGTAAGTCCACATCAACTCAATGGTAGTGAATTTTCAGTTACTGTAGGGCCAGCACTGTGGTAAGTCCTTTGTGTATTATTGCGATCCCCAGATAAGTCTGTCAGTCTGGAGCGATTATTCTTTTGCCTTTGAGAAACCTGAGACCTGGAGAGGTGACAAGTGAGGCACCCAATCTCCTCCCCCCCACCCACCCCATCACTGCCCTGGTGAGAGTAGGAAACCCAGCCTTGCTCCTGGAGAGTTGCTGCTGGATTTGAACCGTCAACCCTGTGGGCCACAGTCCCACACACAACCACTGTGCCACCAGGGCTTGGCAGAGGCACCCAATTTTATAAGTACAGAATCTGAGGTGTGGAAAAGTCACTCGCTCAAAGTAGAATGCTAAGAAGGATAAGGTTGGAGATGGTCCCTTCAACTTAATCTTCATCAATGGTAAATTTTATTACACTCTGAATCTGAGGACCCAGGCCAAAAAGCAGGACCATGGAAAGGGTTGGTCCTGGGAAGAACCATACCAGAATGCCGATGGAATGTGGGTAGTGAAGGGGGGCAGGGTGGGGTGGGGAAGGGAGGAATGAATGCCTCGCCTGGCCAGACCCCTCGGGTGACCTGTGGGTGTTACCAGGTGAGAGACTGGGTCAGAAGGAGCCCTTCAGTGGGGCAGGGGGTTTCTGAAGTACAAAAGCCCTCTCCTGATCCATGAAGTTTCTTCCCCTCTCTCACCCAGTGCTCTGGATGTGCTGCAGCCACCCCCCAGCCACCCCCCACATGGATGGGAAAGAAGCCAGGCCAAAGGCAAGCAGTGGAAAGAGACCCTGAAAGCAAGCAGCTTCCCCCTTTCTCACAGAGAAGTGCTGTTGGTGCCCAAAGCTTGACCTTCCTGGCCACCAAAGGCCAACAGTGGACACCGCGGCACCTCCACGTCTCTGACGGAGATGGGAATCCCTTCTTCCACACCCAGCTCGGGCCAATGACAAAACAGCAGGGAGAAACAGAAGCACTTTGGGGTTCTGGGTCCAGACGCCTCGTGCTTCCCCTGACCCCTTCTCCCAACTCCTTTCCCTGAGGAGGTAGCCCTTTCTTCCTTCAACCCCCACCTTGAAACCTATAGATCTCAAACCCATTGCCATCAAGTTGATTCCGAGTCATAGTGATGCTTGAGGAGGGGGCAGGACTGTCCCCCATGGTTCCCAAGACTGGGACTCTGCAATGGGAGTAGAAAGCGCTATCTTGCACCGCTTGGATGGGGATCTCAAATTACTGGCTTTGGGGTGAGCAGCCCAATGAGTAACCCAATACACCTGCAGGACTCCCAGAACACACACACACACACCTTGTTTCTGATCCCAACTCCCCACAAAGTCCCAGGGAGACAAGGCATGCCGCTCTCATTTCTGGGTGCTTTGCTGTCCCACATGTTTTACAAGCTGAAGGTTTCTGGCAGCCCTGCACTGAGCAAGTCTAATGGTGTCAAGCTCCAACCGCATGTGTTCGCGCCATGGCTCTGTGCCACATTTTGGTTTTTTCCCCAGTATTTAAAAAAATATTTTTTTCATTATGCTGTTGCACACTCAATAGACGACTGCGGAGTGGATGCGTAACTTTTATGTGCACTGGGAAAGCAACAGAATATTGCTTGATGGCGGTGACCTTGAACCCGACTCCCAGAAGCTCTGAGGACAGGCTGAAATCGGATAAGCCAAGGCAGAGAAAGGGGAGGGACAGAGAAATGGATTAGGAACCAGGATAGGGAGTAGCCAGGGAGGCCTCTGCACATCCCAGGCTGCACGGGTGGAGGGTGAGGATGTTTCCGAGTGGGCGTTCTTGGCCCTCATCCTCCAACATGACTATGCTTACCAGAAAAGAGTTTGAAGTGCCGGGCCCTGGTGACGGTCCTTCTGTTTTGTTATTAATTTCCTTAGAAATATAAACACCGAGAAACAAAAACTGCCTTCCTCCCTCACTCCCTCTGTGGTCACTGACATCAGAGGTCAGGAACAACATACCAGGACGGTTTCTCAGCCAAGCTCTCCCTGAGAGCCTCTGGTCCCCAGAAGGACACCAAGGTGATGACCTCAACTCATTTGGACAGCATTCCCTGTCTTAGAATCACAGCATGAAGGGATAGAAGGAATGTCGCCAGGTTACACAGAGAGAAAGCTGGAAGGGGAACAGTATTAGAAGTCCCAGTTCCCAGTGAAACGGCATGTTGCTCAGGGAGCACAGCAGTAGCCAAGACCAGGGATGATCCTGAGCAGAGGCAGAAGGTTCCAGCCCACAGCGGGGTGGAGCTTGTTGAGCCACCTCCCTCTCCTCAGAGAGTGGCACACAGAGTCGGAACCACGCACTCTCCGTGACTCGTCTGAACTGGGAAAGTCCGGAATGAATAAGAACACTTCTCTGGTCTACCTCACAGGGTAGGTCAGAGAATCAAATAAAACTGTGATTGCAAAATGCTTTCAAAATCTACACATCTCAATTGTAAGTCAAGCACACACTTTTTTTTTTTAATATGGAGTAAGCAAATGAATGCTTAAGTAAGTTGATTCCTTTTCTGCCGCTGGTCATATCCTCAAGTTGATTCGGTGTGCTAGTGACCCATGGGCTGGAGTAGAATTGCCGCCCCCCACCCCGCAAGGTTTCCTTGGCTATAATCTTTATGGAAGTGGATCAACACATCGCCCATTCATGGAGTCCCTGGGTTCAAAACGCCAACCTTTTGAACAGCCGCTGAGGGCTTATCTGTTGTGCAACCAACTCCTCTGGGTTCTTTTCTAATACTGCGATTGCCCTCTTCCTGCCCATGCCTTTCTTGGATGACAAAGGCCAACCTGGCCTGGTTGGCTTTGTTGTTTTTGTTCATGCTGTTTGCTCGCCTGCTTGCTTTCTCGGAGAACTACCAAAGCACCGCCTCCGTGGCCCCAAATAAAGGAACACTGTCACCTTGATGGACCTGCCCGGTGACGACAAGAAATCCCGCCTCAGACACTCAGAGCAGTGCGGAGGAGACAGAAAGCGCGGAGCAGAGGAAATGCATGAGTCTCAGGGTCCAGCGTCACTGGTATTCACACCTCATACAGGGGAGAAGACGAAGGAAAGATACTTTTATTAGCAAGAACGATGAGGAGCAAAATGCCTGGGGCATTCTCAAGATGAACATGTAGCCCTCAGATTTTTTTTTTTTTTTAAAAAGGAAAGTTCATAAAGAGACACATAGAAGTTTTGTTAATTATATGAGCAGCTAAAAATGAATATTAATAGTCTATCCCTTCCATGTTCCCTATAATGACAGAGAAGAAAGAGAGGAATAAGTTCTTGTGATCGGCAGGTTTGTTGTGACAACATGGCCAGGGAACACATGTGAGAGGAACTGAAGGGTAGAGATATAAATGGCGCGGCGAGCCCCGCCTTTCTCTCTCTTGCACTTGGATCTTCAGACCAGTTGCAGCTGGCTGCCTTGCTTGTCCTCAATTTGCAAACTACACTATCCGTGGGACATCTAACCCATGGCCTGTGTTGCTGTAAGTTGAGGTTCCTTCAAGCCTTGCTTCACTACGCTCCTGGATTATATATTTCTTGAGCTGGGGACTGTCAGACCCTGTCACCTGGCTGACTGTTGGTGACCTGCCTTGCTGTTTGCTGCCTGTGGCTTAAATAGCCTGAATTGCAATACAGAGGGCTAAGTGGAGGCCCTCAAGATTCAAAGGAATGTCAGTGTACTAGCTGTCCCACGCAAGTGAGTTGCACCAAGCCATTCATACTGCATTATAGATTAATTAACTGTTTATCTTTTATGTTAGGTATCTTTCTTTCTTTCTTTCTTTCTTTGTTTTTTTTTTTTTTTTTTTTGGCATCACTGCTCTCCGGTGGTGAGGGTATCTTTCTATTTACATAAATACATATAAATTATTAGCGTACTGGTTTTGTTTCTCTAGAGAACCCTGTCTAACACAGTTCTATGGAAGCCTTCTGCTACTTTGCTGGCCCCCAACTCCCGCATCCTCTTCGTGTTGGGCTGAAGATCAGCCAGCCCACCTTCTAATGTACACTCAAGCCTGTCTTAGAACTCGTATTCATTCTCTCCACCTTCAGGTTGCCAAACTTAACAAATATTTGGAACATATTTATACTGGAAAAAAAGCTTTCCTCCTTTACTTCAAGGGTAGCATCCTATGTTTTATCTGAGGCCTCACTCCACTTTCACCCACTTCGATCATACCCTGCCACACCTGACGCAGCAAGTCCAGATGAGCCTCCCCACCGGGGTTGAGTGGTTCCAGCTTCCAGCTCCGTGCTCCCAAGGTCAAAAGCACAAGTTGACTCTCTGCATGAAGAAGGCTACTTGGTCATATTCACAGTCCAGGCACAGCACATCAACCCACGGAGCCTGCAACTCTCCAGAAACACACCCTGCGCGCTGATGAGCCCCAAACTCCATTTTCATCCACGTTGGCTAAGCTTTCCTATTTCTCCGCCAAGCAATCATTACACACACCCAGAGCTGCCGGCCTCGAGTGACCACGGGAAAGCTAAGCCCAGCCAGTTGTTTTCTAAGGCACTGCCAACCTGCCGGAAACCGCCAAGGCAGAAGAGCCGGGAGCCCAGAACCAGGGGATCTCCGGGGTCAGGGAGGCAACGATGTTCGTACAAAATGACCCCATGGCTCATCTTTTCTTTGTGAGTCCACAAGTGAGGCAGTTTCAGCCACTAAACTCTGTGCATACCCAGGGAAGGCCTGCTGCTCGCAGGGAAACACTGCAGGGCGTCTGTTCAGGACACACCGTCAGAGTCCCACTCCCATTCCTCCCTGGAGGTCACATTTCGTCCCTGCCTCTCTCTTTCAGCTTCGCTCCGCTGCTCGACCCTCCCTCCTTGCTCAGTGAGAGGTACTGTCACTCACTTCACCCTGGGCCTCCCAGACTCACGTGCTTCCATTCTCCCGAGACCATCTTGCTGAATTTTCTATCACCCCTTGTTTTTATCTGGTCTGAGTTACACCCATTTCCTGCCCCACCCCAGCTCCACTCCTAGGCTGGTCCCACACCTCATCCTTTCATCTCACTTGGCGCCTTTCTCTCTGTTCTCACCCAGTCCGCCCCAGGGGACAGATCACATAGTCATCCACACATATTCTACACAGGAATCCCCAAAATCTGGTCACGTGACCCAAGGGCTCTGGCCAGTTGGACCTCCTTATGCAAATTCAATGACATGCAACGTGAATGAGGGTGGGGGCAGAATAAGTCTTCTTAAAAATAAGACTTAAAAATAAGTCTTCTTATTTCCCCGGCTCCTCTGAGTCAGCTGCCTGCCTGTTCTCTTGCTTTGGGGTTGAAAGCAGTAGCGTAGTGGATTACACAAGGTCAGCGGTTCAAATCCATCAGCTGTTGTGGGAGGTGGATGAGGCTTTCTACTCCCTTAAAGCGTGACAGGGGTTCTTCTCCCTCTGGGTCATAACAGACTCGATGGCAGTGAGTTTGAGCTCTGGGTGGAAAAAGAGGGAAAGCGAGAGGCTCCCCTGAGTGTCGGCAGGCTTCCCTTCCCACACATCTGTGTGCCAGCTGGCTGCCAGTCCTCTGATCCAAACCAGGCATCTGCACCCTCTAGCACACCCTCCTCCCTCTCCCCTTCCAGGACTCACTTGCAGAACTGCAGCTTCCTTGCAGTGTAAGCTTCATGATATCATAAGGCAGGCCAAGGGGAGGAAGGCAAGCCAAGTGCGAAGGGAGGTGGCCCCATCATGCCCAGCCCAGCCCAGCAGCACAGCTCAGCACAGGAAGGAGGAAAGCCTGGCCCCAGCGGAGGGGAGGGACTCACCCCTTTTCCCCAGCCCCAGCCCCAGGGAATATTTTCTTTGCTAAATGAAGGCGGCTGCCCTGGAGCGCAGAGGCCAAAGCAATGTGTGGCACGCGGCTGTTCTGGCCATCTCGCTGGCTGTCGAGGGATAAACACCCAGGCCTCCCAGCTCCTACTCCTACTTCCCCCCACCCCCACAGCCCCTCACCCCCTCAGCCTGGCAGGCAGGGAGTTTGCCTTTTTAGGTCTGGAGGAGAAAGCAGACCGTGAGAAAGAAAGGCCTGGAGGAGGGGAGAGTAGTCGGGGAAAACAGCCCAAAGGACCTGGAGCTGGGGTCAGGACAGTGGTGAAGTCACCAAATCAGGAGCTCAGGTAACCAACCACCTAGAAGAGGGAGGGCTGTGACTCAGCCGCAGACTCCTTAATCGTTGGGAACCTCTCCAGCCAGTCACCCACCAGCTCTTGCCAGCTCCAAATTCCCATCCCAGCCACAAACGCAGCCATTCC